>OX940878.1:81961717-82146717 GCA_954870665.1 Stratiomys singularior | reverse complement strand
TTTTTCATTGTGTCTACCAACCTGGTAAATATCTCCCACAGCTGGAGGAACTTCGAATGTGGAGTTATCGACGCCGAGTCTGACCATCTTTTGGTAGAGCTGACCATAAGAGTGAAAAAGGGTGTAAAGCTGGAGGTAGCAGACCCTCAGCTCTTTATCCCATACAAGCGTATCGACTGGGAAGCAGTTAGTGCTGACTTGAGTGGAAAACTTGACGATATTTCAATCAACAGATCGAAAAATCTCACAACCACCGAAATCGAAGAGGGAATCTTTTGTTTAAATTCAACCCTTAATACGGTCATCTCAAAGATCTCCATAAAAAACTCCTCCAGGAATTACCTTTATAGAGATTTACCACAGGACATTTTGGAGCTTCATCGCAGACGTAGCACCCTCAGAAAACTACTCTCAAGAATATACCACCGCAACTTGAATGTAGTTAACTGGGAGTATCAGTGGGTTCACCTCCTTATACTCTCCCTTAATAGAGTGATCTCGAGAAGAACATCTGATTTTGCCAATGAGAGATTCGAACAGACCCTAGCAAACATCAGACCCGGTGCCTGTATGTTTCCTCAAATTAACGAAATAACTGGCCGTAAGCGCCTGCCAAGAGTTCTCACTTATAACAGTTCCATGCTCATGGATGACAAAGCCGTTGCTGACTCCATCACAAACCATTTTGCGAAAGTTCTTCAAGGGGAGAAGGCAAGTGATAACTCTGCCTTCAATTCGTTGGTGAAAAGAACAATATCAACGTTCGACAGGGACCACAAAAACTTGTGCTTGACTAAATTTTCCGATTCGAATCCGTCGGACGCTCCTATTGGCAGTACCCTGTTTGTGAGCCCTGAGAGACTCAGGATGCTCGCACTAGAGCAAAATTCCAAAAAATCGGCTGGGGCTGATGGAATTTCAAATTTCTTTATAAAAAAACTTCCCCATACTTATTTTGTTCTTCTCGCAATCCTTCTAAACAACTGCATAAACATTTGCTACTTCCCCCAGCAATGGAAATGCGCCAAAATATTTGTCATTCCGAAAGAGTCCAACAGTACTGACGTAGTCAATACTCGTCCGATATCTCTTCTGTCCAACGTAGGGAAGTTACTGGAAAGAGTGATCCTACAAGGCATCACACAGTTCTCTGAAGAAGCAGGAACTGTACCGGAAAGACAATTCGGCTTCAAAAGAGCTCATTCAACGGTAGACGCGTTGGCTGTTTTTCAAGCCAGTATAAAAAGAAATTGGCAGGCCAGAAAGGTCGTAGTAGCGTGCCTCATTGATGTAGAAAAAGCTTTTGATTCGGTTTGGATCGATGGACTCATCTACAAACTAATTCAATTTGACTTCCCGGTGAGTGTTACAAAAATAGTAGGCAGTTTCATGAGGGGACGTACTGCCTTTGCGGTGTCTGGTGGAGCTAGTTCCGAACCCTTTGGTATCGATTCGGGGGTCCCTCAGGGGTCTATTCTAGGCCCTTTTCTCTTTAATATATTCACATCTGACATTCCCGGTATCAGAGATGAATTTAAACCTGGAATCGAGGTGAATCTCTTTGCTGATGACTTATTGGCGTGGTCATCTGAGCACAATCTCCGCTTTGCGCGAACGAGACTCCAAAGGTACCTGGACTCGTTAACTGCGTACTACGGAAAGTGGGGGATGAGGGTTAACGCTAGGAAAAGCGAGCTGATTGTGTTCAAGGACCCACATCAAAAATAAGGACGTCGAACAAAGAACATCTGTGATACCAGAGTAAAATTGAACGGGCAGGTGGTGCACTGCTCCAAACAAACGAAGTATCTGGGGGTGATTTTCGATACAAAAAACACCTTCAGTGCTCACGTAGATTCTGCTTGGAAGAAAGCCATTTATGCATACCATCTTCTTATGCCTCTTTTCAGGAAACAGTCAACGACCAGCAAGCGGGTCAAGATTATTGCTTACAAAGCTCTAATCAGGCCCATACTCCTGTACGCAGTGCTGATATGGCAGGCAGCACCAAAATGCAAATGGGGCAAGATAGGATTATTGGAACGTAAAATTCTTCGGGCTTGCACTGGAGTGTTCAAAAGGGAGGACGGACGGTCCTACCCCAACCGATATCTATACCAGGAGGCAGATGTGGAGCCGATTCACCGCTACGCCAAGAGGTTGACCGAACGAGCTGCAAAGCGTATGGCGGAGCACGAGACCGCCACAATTAGTAACGCGGCAGATAGTCGAGCGATGGAGGCAGCCAACGGATAGATTAAGAAATTAATTTTAATAATAGTTATAAGTAAAATATTGTATTAAAAATTTAACAAAAAATTAAAACGAAAATTTTATTAATAATTATTGTATATAAATCAAGATTTAAATTAAATAAATATAAAACGACCAAAAACAACAGAGGTCACATTTAGGGTGTAAATGTTAGTAATGATAATTTTCTTTTTTGATATATCAGTAATAATTTTTGATATTAAACAAATGTTAGTATAGAGTTCTGGGCACAGCCATTTGGCAAAGCCCGTAGGCTAAGTATTAGGTTAAGAAAATATTGTAAATAATGATTGTATGATTGTATATGCATTTATTTATTTATGTATTTATGTATAAATGTATGCATGAAAGTATGTATGTACGTATGCTTGTATGTATGTATGTATGTATGTATATTTGAATGTATACAAGTATGTATATATGTATGTATGCCTGGATATAAATACATATGTATGTATGTATGTCTGTATGTATGCATGCATGCATGTATGCATTTATACATGTATCAATGCATTTCTGTATGTCTGTATGTGTGAATGTATAACAATATGCATGCATATATTTATGTAGGTATGTATGTATGCTTGCATGTATGTATGTATGTATGAATTTTTGTATGCATTTAAATATGTATATCTGTTTGTATGTATGTATGAATGCATGTATGTATCTCTGCATGTATGTCTCTATGAATATATTCATGCATGTATATATGTATGTATGTGCATATTTATGCATTGTTGTATTCATGTAGATATGTAGGTATGTAGGTATGCATGCATGTGTGTAGTGATGTATGCATGTAGTTATCTATGTATTTTTAAATGCATGTATGAAATAAATTCAAGTGTTACTGGAATGTTTGCATGTATGTAGGTATTTAGGTATTTATGCATGTTTGTACGTATCTATGCATGTTCCTATTTATGAATGTCTGTAGGTATGTAGGTATGTTTGAATGTAAATATGTAAGTATGTATGTATATATGTATGTAGGTATGCATAGTTCAATGTAAGAATGCATGTACAATATATATATGTATGTAAATATGATGTATATATTTATGTATGTATGTATGCATATATGTATGTTTGCTTGTATGCATGTATGTAAATATATATATGCATGTATGCATGTATATTTGTATGTATTTAAGTATGAATGTATGTATACATTTATGTATGTATGTACCCATATGTCTATGTATGTATGTATGCTTGTATTTGTGTATGTCTGTATGTATGTTTGTATGTACGTATGTATGTATGTATGTGCGTATGTATGTATGCATGTGTGTATGTATTTTTGCATGTATGAATTTAAATACGTAAGTAGGATTGTACGTATGTATATATGTTTGTATGTACGCATGTATGCATGAATGTGTGTATGTATTAACATATGTATTTAAGTATGACGGTATGTATGTATGTGTGTATATTTTCATGTATGTATGCATTAATGTGGGTATCAGTATGTATGGATTTATACTTGCATATATATCTGAATGTATGTATGTATGAATCTTTGTATGTACGCATGTATGCATGTATACTTGCAATTATATCTGCATGTGTGTATATATGAATCTTTGTATGTACGCATGTATGTATGTATGTGTGTATGTATGCATGTATGTAAATACGTATGTACGAATATATGTATGTATGTCTGCACGTATTTATGTATTTATTAATGTTTTATTAATGTATGTATTTAAGTATATATATATTAATGTATGTATAAAAATATAGAAGTATGTAAACATGTATGTTTGCATGTATATATGGATGGCTGAGACTCATAGTGGTGTAAGTCAAAAAAGTCATTTTTTTAATAATGAAGGTTTTGCGTTTGACGCTGTAGAAAAATCAGTGAGAAAAAATTTGTACTTTTCTTTTCACCTTTTGCTCCAGAACGTGGACGTCTACACTGTATGGGCACCTGATGGATAAGTCCATATAAGTATGCATTTTGTTTACTAAAATCACCAATTTCATGAAAATTTTCAAACTGCATCCGTCCTTCTTTTTCCGTGAATAATGCAAAGCATTGCTTAGGGCACCCACAATCAACATTTATAAAATTTCTACCTGCAACAATATTACCCTTGACATTTACATATGGCTCTCGATTATTACGAAGCCTCTTTGCTCGTTCCCGTTTTGACTCGTTTTTTTGGCGCTTCCGTGGTACAGCCGGTGTATTCTGGCAACTTTGGACTTCTACATTTTCCATATCAGGCTCCTCTATACGAGCATCTTCTCCAACTGCTTCTTCCAATGCTAGTGGCGCTTGTAGCTTACTACTGCTGTCTATATCTGTAAAAACAAAAACCAATGTTGTTGCAATCGTGAAAAAAAACAACCTTAAATATCCCGACAATGGTGTGAAATAGCTTTTACATAAAAATAAACTGACCTGATGAGTAGTCGTTATCGTGCTGAGGATTATAATCTTTAATTGCGTCACTGTCACCACTATTCAAAAGTATATCACGAGTTCCATCACTGTTTCTATCCATGGTGCTAGTATATAGTTTGCCTGATTTTTGTGATACAACTCAATAACGATTTACGCGAAAATTTTCAAAGGCAGGAAATTCATAATATTATTTTATAGTGTCAGGGGATGGAAATGGGAGCGAAACTACCCAATAATAATGCGTTTTTTTAAATTTAGCAAAATCACCGTGGACACAACAAACTGATAATAATCCAGATTTACAACTACTTATTCGTTTGTTTTATTTGAATTTTAGTTCAGCAACCCACGAAAGTTATTGCCGTAGTGCCGCCTTTGCGACCGTTTTGAAATAAAAACAACAAATAAATAATTTTTTTTCGAAATATTTTCCAAAGTCGTTTTGAAGGGATTGCCCAGTAAAAAAGTATGCGTCTCGCAAATGCGATAAAATGCCATAATGCATAGCGATACGATTCTCCGTTAACTTTCTGCCCAGAAAAACGTTTCGTTATTACTCGCTTCCGATATCACCACCAATAAGCGATACCGCTTAATATCTTGTACTGATTTTTTTTTCATAATGTTTGTTGCAAAGTTTAGGAACATAGTGGTGTAAGTCAGACTTACTTCACTATGATTCTCAAGGCATTTAACGTTTTATTGAGTGCTCCAAGACGGTGTTGCTGCCTTGCGGCTAAAAGGCTAAGTTTTATTTAAACAACCACGTGCCGTGATAGATTGGTTATTTTAGATGCCGGAAAGCTGGATATCTCAAAACTGTAAAAACTTGACTTACACCACTATGTTTCTCAGCCATCCATATGTATGTATGTGTATATATTTACATGTGTATATATTTATATGTGTATATATTTATGAATGTATGTATGTTTGGACGTATGTTTGTATGCATATTCCTATATATGTGTGTGTGTATGCATGTTTGTATGTATGTATGTAAGTATGCATGTATGAGTGTATTTATGTATGTGTGTATGGATTTATGAGTGTTTGGATGTGCGTATGTATATTGTCATGTTTGGATGTATGTATGATATATGTATGTGAGTGTGAATATGTGTATGTCTGCGTGTATTTATGATTTGGTTTTATGTTCCTATGTACGTCTGCATTAATGTATGCATGTATATATGTATGTATGTCCGTATGCATTTGTGTATGTATGTACGTTTGTATGTATGTATGCATGTATTTATATATGTATGTATGTATGTATGTATGTATGTATGTATGTATGCATATATGTATCTATGTATGTTTGTATGTACGTATGTATGTATGCATGTATGAGTGTATTTATGTATGTTAGTATGCTTGTATATATGTTTTTAGGTGTGATTGTTCGTATGTATCACTGTGTATATGAAGATTTGTATGTATTTATGTATGGATGATTGTATGAATGTATGTATGCATGTAGATTTGCATGTTTGTGTGTATGTTGGCTTGTATATGTATATGCATGTATCAATGTATTTATGTATGCATGCATGTATCAATATATTTATGTATGTATGTATGTAAGTATATTTGAATGTATGTATGTATGTTTGTAGGCATGTATATATGTATGTATGTATGTTTGCATTCATTTATTTATGTATGTTTTTATGACCGTATGTATGCGTGCATGCATGTGTGTATGTATGTATTTACGACTATATGTAGGTATGTATACATGTACCCATGTATGTTGGCATGCATGTGTGCATGTATGTATGTATATACAAATGTATGCATGTGTGTTTGTATGTATGTAGGTATGTTTGCATGTAGGTAAGTATGTTTGCATGCATGGATGTATGCATGAATGCATAAATGTATTTATATGAATATATGTATGAATGTATGTATGCTTGTGTGTATGTATATACGTTTGTACGCATACATGTAAGTACATATCTATGTATGTACATATGAATGTATGTATGTTTGCATGTATGTATTTATTTTTCGTACTATATATGTCGCGTGTATGTATGTAGGTATGAATGTATGTTTGTTTGCATGTATGAATGTATATATGTACATATTAGGTGTATAAATATAATATGCGAATTTTATTAACAGATGGCATAACCATTACATATGGTTTGTGTCGGGGGTAACTTATATGGCATTTAGGAGGATAAACATCTGTCAACAAACTGCAGTGTATCATAGGTTTTGATTGTCATAGGTTGTCATAGGTTTTGATTGAACAACATAGTTTTTTTTCGCTTAGAAAATGTCGAATTACGTGGCAAAAAATGAATTTTTGCGGGGAAGTCTAATAAACTTCTTTCATTTGAAGAAAACGGCAGCAGAATTTTATCGGTTGTTAGTGGAAGCATATGGTGAACATGCCCCAAGCACTTGTGAACGATGGTTTAAAAGATTTAAAAGTGGCGATTTCGATGTCAGCAACAAAGACCGTGGAAAACCACAAAAATTCGAAAATACAGATTTGCAAGCATTATTGGATGAAGACAACACACAAACTGAAAAACAGTTGGCAGAAGCGTTAGAAGTTACTCAAGAAGCCATTTCACAACGTTTAAAAGCCATGGGAAAGATCCAAAAAGCTGGAAAATGGCTGCCGTATCAATTGAAAGAAAGAGAGATCGAAAGGCGAAAAACCATTTGTGAAATTTTGCTTGCCAGGGAGAAAAGAAAAAGGTTTTTTGCATCGGATTGTTACTGGCGATGAAAAGTGGATTTATTGCGAAAATCCATAGCGGAAAAAATCATGGCTAGACCCAGGCCAGCCATCAACATCACAACCAGTCCGAAATATTCCTGGAAAGAAGACTTTTGCTGTGTATTTGGTGGGATAGTAAGGGACCTGTGTATTACGAACCGCTGAAACCTGGTGAGACTATTACTGGCGAACGTTACCGACAACAACTGATCAAATTGAACCGCGCACTTAAGGACAAACGAACAGAATTTCATCAAAGACATGACAAAGTCATTTTTCAACATGACAATGCTCGCCCGCATGTTGCAATACCTGTCCAGAACTACTTGGGAAAAATTAATTGGGAAGTTCTGCCCAACCCGCCGTATTCACCAGACTTGGCTCCTTCTAACTACTACTTATTTCTATCAATGCAGCACGGACTTTCGGAACAGCACTTCCATTCTTACGAAGAAGTTAAAATTAGTTTGATGAGTGGTTAGCCTCACAAAATGAGTAGTGGTACTGGGACGGAATCCATCAATTGACAGAAAGATGGGAAAAAGTCGTAGCTAACTTTGATTATTGAATCCATTCGTTCTGTTATTCAAATAAATGCATATTTCAAGAAGAAAAAATCCGCATTTCATATTTATACACCAATTATGTATGTATGTATGTATGCATACATGTATGTATGAATGCATGTCTGTATTTACGAATGTATGTATACATCAATGTTTGTATGTATGTATATATGCATGCATGTACATTTGTATGTATGTATGTATTTACGCATGTATGTTTGTATGTATGTATGTATGTATGCATGTATGTATGTATGTATGCATGGATGTATGCATGCATGTGTGTATGTATGTATGTATAAATTTATGTATGTACGTTTGTATGCATGTATGTTTGTATGAATGTAAGTATGTTTGAATGTATGTATGTATGAATGTATGTATGTATATGTAAATGTGTGTTTATTTGTATGAAAGTATGTAGAATGTCTGTTTGTTTGTATCCATCTATGTATGTACGTATGTATACATCTATGTAGGTATATATCTATGTATGTGCGTATGAATGTATGTATCTTTCCATGTATGTTTATATGTACCCTTGTATATATGTACCTTGCATACATGTATGTATGCATGTATTTTGTATGTATATGTGTATGTATGTATGTATGTATGTATGTACGTATGTTTGTTTGTATACACGCATGAATGTATGTATGTATGTATGAATGTATGTGTGAAAGCATGTATGTTTGTACGTATGTATGTATGTATGTATTTATATATGTAATTGTAACTGCATGTAGGTATGGATGCAGACATGTATGTATGTATGTACTTATGTATTTATTTAAGTATAAATGTATGCATGTATGTATGAGTGCGTGTTTGCATATATATATGTCAGTATGCATGCGTGTATATATGTATGAATATATGTATGTACGTGTGTAACTATGAATGTATGCATGTATGCATGTATCTAATAATGCATGTATCTAATAATGCATGTATCTAATAATGCATGTATGTATGTATGTCTGAATACATGTCTGTATGTACATATTTATCGATGCATGTAGGTAAGCATGTATTGACGTTTGCATGTATGTACATATGTATGTATATATGCACGTACGTATGCATGTATGCATGTATGTGTTCATGTATGAATGTATGTATGTATGCATGTATGTATGTGTGTATGTATGTATGTATGTAAATATGTATGCATGTTTGCATGTTTGTATGTATACAGGTATGGAAGTATGTTTATAAATATGTATGTATGCATGCATGTTTATATGTATGTATGTATGTATGTATGTATGTATGTATGTATGTATCAGTGACGTGCAGTGAAAATTATTGATAGGCAAGCAATCCATTTGAAATAAATATTAATAGACTGAATATTAGAATGATTACAGCCTCAAAAACATTTAATTCAAGCGGCTTTGCGCCTCATAAAAGAAACCAGACAAGTGAATAAAATATATTTGCGGATAGACTTACAATACAAATACAAAAAAATTGATAACTTAAGCAGATCCATCGAAATATAAAACAAAAATTAACTTCAATAATGTATTGTTTTAAACGAATACAAGTTTTTATTTATATTCTAAGTCTATTCGCCTTTCCGTACGTAAAAACTCTTTAATAATATTATCAAAAAAATCGTTTTCTCTTCGCATTTGTATCAGAAGTTCTTTCTCGACAGCAATTAAAGCGAGTTCAGAAAGTCGATCTTGAGACTGGCGATTTCTTAAAAATGTATGCAAACGTTTCAATGTTGAAAATGACCTCTCTGCAGTTGCTACTGATACTGGAATCGTAGCTATTAATTCAGCTAAAGTGCATATTTGTTGAAAGCCTGTAGCGACATATGGGCGACTTAGAAAATATGCAAAAATTTTATTCGCGTTTGCGTCTTTAAACTCATCGGATGAATAGATTACCTTCAGCTGATTTCTTAATTGGGTGTTATCGAAAAACTCTCCATAATATTCTATAAGTGAATGAAAACTCTTTTCTGGAAAATTTTGTTTGAATTGAGAAAAGTAGCTAGGTTCGAGCAATTCTAAAAATAATAATTGTCTAAAGTTCTGAAATTTTTGACGAATTTGTTGAAGAACAATGTCTATGATTTCCCTGAAGATTCTTCGAAGGTTTTGCAAAGGGTCTAGTGCATTTCTGCTTTTTTTTCTCGGTGGTTGATACTCTGACGTGGTAGCTAAATAAAAATCATCAAATTTAAGAGAAAAGTCATTTTCAACCCAGTTTTCAAATTCTATAATTTTTTGACTAGCATATGCAATATTTACTACTTTACTTTGAATAAGATTGAATAACACATCAGTTCTTGAAAAAAGTTCGGAAAAAATTAAAAGATAAAGTTGAAAATCAGAGTCGCAAAATTTTACAGAATAAATATCGGAAAAAGTTAAGGAATCGCCATCCCAATGGGTCGAGTCGTTTGAAATTGTATCGAAAACCTCGGCTATTTCATTTCGATTTTCAAAAATAACATTTATTATTCGCGAATGATAGTGCCATCGAGTGCTAGAAACGGAAGGCAAACGGCGTTTAACTATTTTAGCAAAAAGGTTCGATCTTTTGGTGGAGTTATTAAAAAATGTTGCAATTTTGCTTATGTGTGCAAAAAATACTTTTATTTCTGGAATGAATTCAACCGCTTTAGACAAAACAAGATTTAGTGAGTGCGCATAGCATGGAACAAATAACGCTGATTTATGCTTCTCCCGAATTAAAGTTTGAACGCCTCGAATTTGTGAGCTCATAACTGCAGCGCAATCGTAACATTGTGCAATTAATTTATTTTCAATATTAAAATTATTCATCCGTTGCAAAATTAAGGAAGTAAGCACTGCAGCTGTGCGGCTATCACTGACATCTAAAAATTCAATGAATCTCTCTTTGATTCCGTCAATTGACGTATATCTTAAAATGATCGATAATTGCTCACGGTGGCTAATATCCGGAGTTTCGTCGACCATAATTGCAATGAATGGAGCTTTCGTTATTTCTAAATTGATTCTAGTTTTAACTACCGTGGCTATTGCGCTTATTATATCATTTTGAATTCTGTTTGATAGACCAGAAAAAGCTGCATTGGTCGTAAGAGATGCTATATGTGATTCTATCAAAGGATCGTATAAACTTAAAAAATTTACTGTTTCAATAAAATTTCCACGATTATTAAAAGTCGATTCTTCATTATTTCCTCTAAATGGAAGTTCTTGTTTCGCCAGAAAGAAAACGGAATCTATTAGACGTTTCAAAATGTTACGGTTGCGCTCCACTTTTTCATTATGCAAACGAAAAGAAGATGCTACTTGGTCATTTAGCATAAACTCTATTCGTTGCGATCCAAACGTATCTAATTTAATCAACGATTGCAAATGCTTCTCCGTACTAGGATGCCTTGCAGCTGATCCCGTAAAATTATTTAAGTCACTAAACCCTGCATTGTTCCAAACCGATCGTTCACTAGCAAAAAGGAGGCACGGCCAACAAAATAACTTGTTGACTTTGCAGCTCCCCGTCAACCAAACGTACTTTTCATAATATTCTAAGTGAGACTTCCGTGTGAAATTTTTTGTTTTAAACTCTAAATTTAACTTTGGTTTCGGCCTATCGGAATTAACAATTTCTTTTTTCTTCGTGAAAGAAAGAGTTGAAAATGCCGAACTTAAAAAAAAATCAGTCGCGCAACAAAATTCCGACATAATGCGAAAAGAAAACTTACCAATTCTTAAAAACTGCCACTAAAATGAGCACTTAAACACAACGCGAGTTATATATCTATAATCGCTCTATTTACGGTTGAATAGTTGAAAACTATCGAAAATTACACTAGTACTCTCGTATGATTTCTTTTCAGAATGCAGAAAGTAACAATTTCAGTTAAAAGTGTTCTAATGGAAAAAAGCTTCATGCTCCAAGCTTCCCCGCTTTTCTTTTTAATATTTTTCCTTATTCAAATATGAATATTTTCATTCATAAAGTGCAAAGAAAAGCTCATCAAATTAAAAGTTTACATTTCCTTGCAACATATTGCTGTTCGAAAAACTGAAATGCATATAAAATGCCCAAATACTACAAGCAACATTCTACATGGCAAGAAACAATCAGCTTCAAAAGCGGGTTCAACTTTGCTTGCCGTGCCCATATAAAATTCAGAACAAAGAGGAAAAAAAATTCCAGCCAATGTATGGCTAAATTCAAAGAAACATTTTTAATGGAATCCTCGCTAGCAACAAGCAAATATGTTGAGGCAAATCTTTGCTAGGAGTGTGTATTCGCTTGCAGATACACAATACAATCTATAGGCGTGTAGATATGCAATACAATCTACAGTCTAAATTCATATTTTAATGAAGAATAAAGCAATGGAAAGTATAGTTTGTATCAAAAGTATTATAGTTTGTATTTAGAAAAGCAAAATTTTTATTAAAATATAATAAGATATTTTAGGTGCAGATCTCGCAAGGCAAGCAGTTTGGAATCGCTTAATGTGACTGCACGTCACTGGTATGTATGTATGTATGTATGTATGTATGTATGTATGTATGTATGTAAGTATGTATGCTTGCATGTATGCATACATTTATGTCTGTAAACATGTATGCATGTATGTATGCAGGTATGTATGAAAGTATATATGTATGTACGGATGTATAACTGTATGTATGCATGTATGTATGTAGGTAATTATGTATGCATTATACATACATGCATACATAATTACATATGTATGTATACATATACGTATGTATGTAGGTATGTATGTATGTACGTTTGCAGGCATGTATGTACGCATGTACGTACGTACCAATGAACTAATAATTAAAGGAAGGGCAATATCGCTCACGTACACTGTACGTGAACGTAGTAAAATTGAACGGAGAAGAACGTGTTAGAACGGGACAAAGTACATGGGAACAAAAGATACACAAGTGGCTGCTGCTGTCAATTCATGACAGTTCTAATTTTCCTGTGGCTTAAACGTCATTCGTAAAGTGCTTGTTGATCGTTCATCGCCGTGAAATTTTTGTGCCGGATATATTAATTTTCGAAGTAGTTTTCGTGGAGTGAAGTTTTAGGACATCATTGAGTGAAAAACTTATCAAATATACAAAGTGGTTCGTAATGTGTACTTTATAAGTACAAATTTTTGAAAAAATGAAGTGTTGTGTCGCTGGATGCCGTAACAACTCGTCGCTTCTTCGTGGCAAATCATTTTTCAGGTAAAAAATTGTACCATGATATCCAACGGATATTCTAGTTATTGTTTGTACGTTTTTATTTTATTATTTTGTGTTTAGTCCTTAAATATAATACAATCAAATTGGTGGTTATCATATTTGTTTGCATCATTCGATTAGCTGTCAAAAGATAAATCAGCTGTTGCAAATAAAGTAGAATTCTGTCAGTAGTGCCGTTTAGTTGTGAACAAAGGGGCAGGAAAAATTTAATTATTCAAGTTACGTATTTTTAATGACAAGTTTATATAAATTTTTTATCGAGAAATTATTTTTTTATTTTTTATTTAGATTTCAGCAAAACGACGAGTTGCGATTAAAGTGGATCCAAGCTAATGGGAAAAGCGGATTTGTCCCAAATAAATATTTGGTCGTTTGCGCGGATCACTTTTCACCGAGAGATGTGTTGGTAATTGGAACCCGCAAACATTTAAGACCAGAAGCAATTCCATCCATCAATATTGTAAGTAACTAGAAC
This sequence comes from Stratiomys singularior, assembly GCA_954870665.1. Classification (NCBI taxonomy): domain Eukaryota; kingdom Metazoa; phylum Arthropoda; class Insecta; order Diptera; family Stratiomyidae; genus Stratiomys; species Stratiomys singularior. The sequence continues at coordinate 82,133,000 of OX940878.1, read as the reverse complement.
ATTTGCATACATAATTAGATTAACATTTTGGTTACTTTTAGGAAGGAAATGGCGTGACAACTTCGACATGCTGTGTTGCGGTAATGGCACCGGAGATGTTGGAATCAGTAGAAACTCGGGTTTGTATTTAACAGTTTAAAAACTTATTCCTAACCAATTTTTAATCTAATAGAGCGACAAGTTGAAGGCAAGAAGCTGGACAGCTGGTAAAAGTAAACAATATTTCAATGTACCGGACTACGTAAGTATAAAGAATATAATTTACCTTATGTTTCACACTAAATTATTACGTTTTTTTACAAATTATATGTATATATATACATATATTCTCAATTTGTAAATAGTATAATACATTATATGTATGTATTATACTATTTACAAATTGATTTTTGTGTTTATTTAATATTTAGATGCTTGCCATTAAGTCTAGATCTATATCTGTTGTATTGTATATATGATGCCCACAAATTACAACATGCATAATATACTACTATATTTTAATGATTCACATTTTCTAATGCTGGTAATTTTAAAACATATGCTAACAGATTATAATTTCAGGGACACCAGAAATTTGATGCACCGAGCACTTTGGCTTGTGAAGCTCAGCCTAATGTAAGCATTGTATAATTGATGTGCATTTAAAAACCTATTCAAAATTCTTTTTTAGGGACACACATTTAGACCTGAGAATACCGGTGCCGCTTTGTTATGCCCAACAAAATCTTATCTAAGTTTAATAATTCTAAAACATACGTTCATTAGAGAATACCTAATTATAAACATTCCATGTATATATATATATATATATCTATATATATACATATATATATATATAATATAAACACATTACGAATATCTTTTATATATATTATATATACATATATAAATTTGTTAATGTTAAGGTATGAATTAAGTATCAAATATTCAAAGTAATTTTTCATTTGTATTAAATTAAGTAATTAATTAAGAAAATAGTTCTAAAGCCATCGAGATGTTGTAAAGATTATTCTCAAGAACGTCTCGTTTTTATTTTTATTAGATTATTGCTTAATTGCAAATAAAGTACAGATTAGTATAACTGAAACAAGTGTGTTTCATTCTTTTGTCTATGAAGTGGTAAAAATAAGTAATTTGCGTTCTCTATCTTATCTATATAAAAATCTCTTACATACTTCGGACAATGTAGGTACTTTAATGCTATTTAAAGTAATATATTAAATTTAATCACATATTGCATCAATTTTGTTGAAAGAAATATTGAATAACGGGTTGTTAATTTATTACGATGTATTTCAATAAAAGTTGAAAAAAAACTTAAAAAAAACCTAAAAACTAAAAAACACCTAAAATAGTGAAAATTTGCAGTTAAAGATTTTATTCATAGAATCCGTTTATAATCTGCTATTTTCAATCGAAACTTCACCAAGTGATTCTATGGAGCGGTTTTTAAAGTATAACTTAACTAACTTTCAGGAAAATAGTTGTGACACCTCTTATTTTACTGCACTGCCTTCAAAGAGTAGTACCAAATCGAAAGTGGTAAGCTTTTTATTAGTTATTTCTAAATGTTGAAGATATATTTTGATGAAGTTATTTATATTTCATTATGTATTGTCCCTGCTTATCCATCTGTTCAGTACCGTACCCTATTTGTACTAACTCAACATGGTAGGTGTGTTGTTGCGATTTATACATTGTACCGTTCTTCAAATAATTAATTATGAATTTGCGCTAGGAAAATATTGTTCAAAATTTAAGTCTGGAAGAATGCATGAAAACTTCCAGTGAAAGCGATAATGACTTACATGAACATGTTTTAGTCAAAAGGGCAAAGATGATAAAATTAAGGAAGTGCATTAGAAAAAGGGACAAATCTATAAAAAGGCTAAATCAAAAAGTTTATAGGCAGCAAAAAAAATTTTCCATATTAGCTCTTTACTCGCAGAATTAAATGAAAAGAATTTAATTGACAACGATATTGAAAGCGTTCTATATGATATTGCGCCAAGCAAAGATTTTCTGAATCGCTATTTAAATAAAACAAAAAAGGGCACCGATCATAAAGAATGTGACGAAAGTGTACGTTCTTGCGCATTAAATTTAAACTTTTTATCCCCGAGGGCGTACTCTTACGTAAGGCATACCTTCGGTAACTGCCTTTCACATCCAAGGACCTTATCTAGTTGGTATAAGGTTTTAGATTGCTCGCCAGGCTTTACTAATGAAGCACTTCATGCCATAAAGATGGCATGCAATGAAGCATAGACAAAAAATGAAACTCTATATATTAATTTTGTCTTTGATGAAATATGTTGGTGAAATCTTGTTTTTACCGCTATATGCGACCACCATCTCGGAACCGGTGCACTAGTGCCCTCTTAATACATCTCAGTTAGTTCTCTTTGTAACGCCCTTCAGGCAACATCGCTTTCGTTTCTTTTGTTAAATAAACGAGCATTGTGTAAAACATATTCGAGTGTTTTTGCGTTAATTTATTGCCGCCTAAAAACCTCTAACAGGTTATGTGCCCAGTTTTGCCCACACTGCGAGTTTGAAACAATAGAAAGCGAAAATCGTGAATTCGTAAAAACAGGAAAGAACGCGTGTGTGCGAGCGCCATTTTTGTCTCGAGAAGTTTCCGACGACCAAAGGCACGTCTTTCCGGAATTTCGGGAGTGATCTCACACGAGAATGAAAAACGAATTCGTGAGTGTATCGGACAATATAACACGTGGCACGAATTAGGTTGGTTGCGAGTGTTTTCGGACATTAAACACGCGACGCGACGAAGTGGAAAATCGTGAGTGTTTCGGACAATAACACGCGACACGATTGATACCGCAAGCCATCAGTGTTTCGGACAATAACACGTGACTGAAAAACATAAACAATGACTTCGAGTGGTGTTGTGCGCATTGAGGCATTGGACCGTGAAAATTATGACACGTGGAAGATGCAAATGCGCGCCATTTTGGTAAAGAACAAAGCCTGGGGACACGTAAGTGGCACCAACATCAAGCCCGAACCAGCGGCCAATAACGCGAACGCAGTAGCTATCATCGAGTGGGAAACCAACGACGAAAATACGATGTCCGACCTGATACTGTCGATTGGTAAATCGCAACTGAAGTTGGTCAAAAGCTGCAGAACATCGCGTGAGATTTGGCAGAAACTTGAGGACACGTTCCAGTCAAAAGGGTCGGCTCGTAATGCCACTTTGTTGCAGAGTCTCACTCTGAAAAAAATGGGCGAAGGTGACGACGCACGCGAATACCTGAGCGACTACTTTGACTGTGTCGACAAGTTGGCTGACATGGACGTGGACATCAACCCCAATCTACTCGCCATCTTGATGCTGCAAAGTCTTCCCCCAGTTTTGGGGACTTTAGAGTTGCCATCGCCAGTCGTGATGAGTTGCCAACGCCGGAGAACCTTCGTATCAAAATAGTCGAGGAAAGTGACGCGAGAAAAGCTAACTCTCCATTGACGTCGGATCAGGGCGCTATGTTCGTCAAACGAAAGGGCCCGTTCAAGAAGGACAGCAAGACCCATTCGAAGAACAACGGCTCGAACCGAAAGAGTGAGGCGGACAAGGGATCGTTCCCGTTCAAGTGTTCAAAATGTAGCATTAAAGGGCACAAAGCTGCAGACTGCAGATCGAAAGGCAACTAGGACAAGACGGATGACATATCGGTGCTGGCAATCGAAGAGCGCGATTCGTGTCAAATCGCCATCAACGGTACTCCGGAGCGGTGGTGTCTCGACAGCGGTTGTACGAGTCACCTGTGCGGCGACGAATCAACGCTCGTGACGATGGAGCGAGGAGAGAAGGGCAAACTGAAACTGGCGAGCGACGCGACCGCGGACATAAAGGCAAAGGGAACCGTGAATTTTACGACGAGTCTGGAAGGAAGTTCACGTGACGTTACCCTCAAAGACACCTTGCACGTTCCAGAAGTTCGAACCAACCTATTGTCCGTCTCCAAGCTCACGGACTACGGATATTTGGTAGTTTTTGGGAAGGACAAGGCTGAGATCATCGATCAGGACGGCAAAACGAAACTGATCGCGAAACGTAAGGACAACCTCTAGTTTGTCGAGAACACCGCCCCTGAGGGATGCAACATCGCCTCAAAGGTCAAAAAGGGAGCAAAGGCTCAACTCTGGCATCGACGGATGGGCCATGTCAACCTCCGCGACCTTGCGGCAGCGGTGAAGAACGGCCGCATCCGCGGCATAGATCTGGACGATGAAATCGAGGACTTGACCTGTGACGTGTGCACAAAGGGGAAGATGACCCGCCAACCTTTTCCTAAGGAATCCGACTGGAGCTGATCCATACAGACGTTTGCGGCCCCATGCGAGTCGCGTCAAACGCCGGGTCAAGGTACATCATCACCTTCACGGATGATCGCACGAGGTGGACTGAGGTCAAGTTCCTGAAGGCGAAAAGCGAGGCATTGTCAGCGTTCCAGGAGTTCAAAGCCTCAGCTGAAAAGATGCACGGATTGAAGATAAAATATCCCCAATCCGACAACGGACGAGAGTACATCAACCGGGAGTTCGACGAGTACCTGAAGTCCGAAGGAATTCAACGCAGGCTTACCACTCCATACACTCCAGAGCAAAACGGCGTCACCGAGCGGAAAAATCGGACACTTGTTGAGGAAGCCCGATGTTTACTCCTGCAGTCCGGATTACCGTCGAAATTTTGGGCAGAGGCCATAAACACCGCCAATTACCTGAGGAACAGATGTCCCACGAAGAAGCTGGAAGGAAAGACTCCATTCGAGTTCTGGAACAACAAAACTCCAGCGGTCCACTATCTGAGGGATTTCGGGTGCAAGGTGTTTTGCCTCGATAGAACGCCAAATAAAGACAAATTCAGCCCACGTTCGAAAGAAGAAATTTTTGTCGGGTATTCGGAGCAGTCAAAGGGCTATCGAATTTGGCTTCCGGACACCAGGAAGATCGAGGTCACGAGAGACGTCACCTTCAGAGAGGATCTGAAAACACCTGAAGGCGAGGTCGAGGATTTTACCGAGGATTTCTAGCGCTCCAGGGGAAGATTTCTCAAGGTCAAGCGATGACTTAATTAACGTAGAGTTCCAGTTGGGATCCATCGACGCGGCGAACAGCGAGATCCAACCGGGTGAGGTGGGAATAAACGACGAAAACGAGTGGGATTTCCCCTTCAGAGGTTTTTCTCCAATTGGTCGAGGTTCACCGGAGTCCGACGATGGTTTGGACCCGCCGCGTGAGGCTGATGAAAGGACACCTGTGACGAGACGCGGGCGACCACAGATCGCGCCAACCGGAAGACGCGGCCGACCTCGAAAGTTGTATCCCATCCAACGAGAGGAAGAAGCCAATGTGGCAGAAATCTCCGTGTCGCAAGCCATCACTGGACCTGATTCAGCGGAGTGGATCGCCGCGATGACTGACGAAGCGGTCTCGCTGATAAAGAGCGGTACGTGGAATCTGGTTGAGCGTCCCAGCGGCAAGCGAGTAATAGGCAGCAGGTTTGTGCTCCGAAAAAAGCCCAACCCCGACGGCACCATTAACAAGAGGAAAGCACGACTGGTTGCTCGAGGTTTCGCGCAGAGACCGGGAACTGAATTCCACGACACATTCGCACCTGTCGCCCGACTTAGCACCATACGGACAGCGGTGGCGGTGGCCGTGCAACAGGGCCTGAAAATCCGCCAACTGTATGTCAAAACCGCGTACCTGAATGGGGAAGTGGATGAGGAGATCCACATGGAGGTTCCGGAGCACTTCGTGGAGCTCTTGGCTAACTTAGTCGAGAACGAGAAGGTCAACAAGGTTGTGCGAGAGAAGGCTGAGAAGATGCTGAACGAGCTGCGCAGTGGAGACTTCGTATGCTTGCTGGACAAAGCGTTGTACGGGCTGCGCCAGGCTGGACGCGCTTGGCACCGTTGTCTGGATGCCGAAATGAAGCAGCTGAAGGCCAAGCGATCGGAAGCAGATCCTTGCATGTACTTTCTCGGACCAGCCGAGAACAGAACGTTCATCATCATCTATGTTGATGACATTCTGATTCTGTCACGTGACGACGCCGAGATCGACAATGTGCGAGACGCCCTGAATTCGAGGTTCGAGATAAAAGATCTGGGAGAAGTGAGGTACTGTTTGGGCCTCGAATTCAAGTGAAACAACGGGCAGGTGAAGATAAGTCAGGCGGACTACACCGAGGAAGTACTGGAGAGATGCGGGATGGCTGAATGTAGGCCGGTTTCTACGCCGATGGAACCGGGGACGAAGCTCGAAAAGGTGCGAAGGCTGCGAAGCGAGTACTGCGGTACCTGACCAATACACGCGACCTGGGACTCGTCAACTCAAACACTGCGAATCCTCCCGACATGTTCGTCGACGCCGATTGGGCAAGCTGTACAGTTGATCGGAGATCCTATACAGGCTTCGCTTTCATCGTGAGTGGGGCGGCTGTGAGCTGGGAGTGCAGGAAGCAGCAAACCATGGCGTTATCGTCAACAGAGGCCGAGTACATGGCCTTGTCGGATGCCACGAGAGAGGCCATCCAGAAGCGAAGACTCCTGGGAGAGTTCGACATCAGCCTGAACACGGTCGTAATGAAGAATGACAACTTGGGAGCGCAAAAGTTGACGACAAACGCGATGTACCATTCGCGGACAAAACACATAGATACGAGGTACAATATGATCCGGGATCACGTGGAGAAGAAGACGATACGGGTCGAGTATACCCCAACGGACGAAATGCCTGCTGACGTGCTGACCAAGGGTCTGTCGAGGATGAAGCACGAAAAGTGCACACCGAGCCTTGGTTTGACCCCACGCAAACCAGGAAGACTCAAAGAGTCGAGCTGTTGGTCGAGGGGAAGTGTTGGTGAAATCTTGTTTTACCGCTATATGCGGCCACCATCTCGGAACCGGTGCACTAGTGCCCCCTTAATACATCTCAGTTAGTTCTCTTTGTAACGCCCTTCAGGCAACATCGCTTTCGTTTCTTTTGTTAAATAAACGAACATTGTGTAAGACATATTCGAGTGTTTTTGCGTTAATTTATTGCCGCCTAAAAACCTCTAACAAAATAAATATTCACCAACATATTGACTGGGATGGTGAGAAGTCGTATGGGTACGTAGATGTTGGAGATGGAGGCAAAAGCGGACTCCTCGCAAAGCAAATGTTTGTATTAATGGCTGTGGGCTTGAATAGGTCTTGGAAAATACCTATAGGATTCTTTCCTATAATATCATTAACTGGAGATCAGAAAGCGAATATTATTGATTTGGCATTAGGAGAACTAAATAAATGTGGTGCAGATGTAACTGGTGTTACATTTGATAGTGCGTATAGTAATATAAGCGCTATGAAATCTTTAGGCTGTGATTTAAAAGATATCAATCAGCCTTCGTATGCGTCAAGCCCAAATAGTGGAGGAGAATACATTGTACACCCCGATCCATGCCATATGATAAATCTCATTAGAAATACGCTTGGGGATTTAAAAATTATGGTTGATGGAAAGAATGAAAGTATAAAGTGGATTTACTTTGAAAGATTTGTTAATCTTCAAGAAAAGGAACAGTTGCATTTGGGAAACAAACTGCGATTAGCCCACATTTATTTCGGAAAAAAAAAGATGAATGTAAAACTAGCGATGCAAATTTTCAGCAAGTCTGTCGCTGATTCAATAGACTTTTGCGTAGAGGTACTAAAATTACCAGAATTCGAAGGAAGGAAACCTTTAACAGAGTTTATCCGAGTTGTTAATGATGCGTTCGATATTCTTAATAGCAGAAAGCCCTCCGTGGTAGAGCCTAAAAAGCGAGCACTGAGTGAAGCTAATGCAAAAGAATTTATTCAATGCGCTAAGTACTAGATAAAATATTTTTCAACATTGAAAACCTTTTCAGGACAATTGGTAATTGAGAGTGTTAGGAAAGCTGGATTTATTGGATTCATCGCTGCGTTAAAAAATATCCAGTATATTTATGAAAAATATGTACGGTCAAACAAGTTAAAATTTGTTCCAATGTACAAATTGAATCAAGACCATTTGGAATTGTATTTCTCCTCTATAAGAATGCACCTTGGACAAAACAACAATCCATCTGTCCGACAGTTTATAGCTGCCTATAAGAAATTATTAGTTCGATGCCAAATAAGGGAAGGAGGTATTGGAAATTGTATTCCTTTAGAAAATATTTCAATTTTGCAAGTTGCCAAAAAACACTTTGGCTTGAAGCATTAATAAACGAATCTACAGATAAACATTCACTAATTGACAAAACATATGCAGTTGAAGATGATAATGCACTCGACCAGCAGTTTATAGAAGATCATAACTTCGTCACGTCCCAAAATATGTTATCTGACTATCTGCATCACGTCATGTTCTATATATCCGGTTTTGTTGTTCATAAACTTACAAAATCTTTGATTTGCTCAGATTGTCTGGCAGCCTTACAAGGGGATTACATGGCAAAATCCCTAATAACGTACAAATCTTTGGGATGTATGAAGATACCATCCGAGAGCGTTGCCAAAATATGCGAAAAAGTGGAAAGCATTTTACGTTGGAAACTCCAAGTTTTTCCCAATGAAAATCTACTGCGGAAAGAAATGTTTTTAAAAATTCTTATTGAAGTTCAAGAGCATTTCATCGGGAGAAAAATATTTGAGGATCAAAATGAGCATATGAAATATAGTAACCATTATAGGTTATTGGTTAAAGGTATTGCAGAAAAATATTTGAATACTAGATATTTTTTATGGCGACAAAAAGTCAGATAAAGTATCATTGCGCCAACATTATACAAAAATGGTAATTTTCCAAGGAATGTGAAAAATTTCGTACATAACTACTTTAATTTGGTGAGAGTTGACTGGTAAAAAAAACCAAAGGGTGTACGAAAGATGCATGGTGACCTAGGAAGTTGTGTTTCGATTAATTGATAGTGTTATTTCTTACTTTTCCTACTGAATAATGGTAACATACTTCCTGCACCTACCTCCACGTGGTGGTCCCTGGAAACATAGAAAATATTTCTGATATTTTCTATGGCTGAAGGTGCTATTAATTTAATTACGTAGTATTATGCATACATAATTAAATTATGCACATCTTTATACGCATATATATATATATATATATATATATATATATATATATATATATTTAGGTATTTTTTATTTGGTATTTACAAATTAATCTATTTTAATTTTTAGTTTAAGTATTACAATCTAATTTTAATTTGAATTTTAAGTATTATAATCATCGAGCTCTAAATTCATACTAACTTTTATAAATCAGTTTTAATTCACATTAAAAACTATTTTTTAAAAAGGTTACTCCTTCAAAGTTTTTAATAACGATAAGTTACTTTCAATATTAATGCTCCTTTCAAAATCCGACCTAAAAGTGTTTTCGAAATTAATGCTCTGTACCAAATCGCTCATTTCAAAACGGAAACCACACACTCCCCCACCAGCAAGTCATTAGACTGCGTAAAAAGATTTGGTCTCTACAGCTCGAATCTCACGCGTCGATTTTTGGGTGAATTATTATTATTAACTGCAGAAGATTTATTTTGTTCTGATGTTAAATTGATAACAAAAGCAGGTTTGATTCTGTCGACAGATACCTTAATTAATTTATTCCTTACGTTTACTGTAAAAATTTTGTCAGTGCGGTGAACTACTTAGTAAGGACCGCTATATGGTTGAGAGAGAATTTTGAATTGGTGGTTTTCTAAGAAAAACATGAGAATATGTCTTGAGATCTTTGAATATAAACACTTTATGTTTTGAGTTGTTGGAGGGTTCTACAGGTTTCATATGGTTAATGAAATGTTGCAGTTTCCTAACTAACTCATGCTCTGACGTTATGGTAGATTTGGATTCGTTGAGGAATTCTCCCGGCACGCGAATGTTTTCGCCATATAATATCATTGCTAGTGAGAATTCATTTTGGTCAGAGAGTGTAGTTCGGAGTCCTAGAAGAATGAAAGGTAATGCTTCATACCAGGAATGTGATTCCTGACAGAGTAGAGCTTCTTTAAGTGTTCTGTGTCATCTTTCCAGCAGACCGTTTGTTTGGGGATGATAAGGAGAAGATCTTTTACGTTTAAACTCCAGTCGGGTTGTTTGACTCGAACTGAGCTCCTTGGTCTGTGATAATTATCTTTGGGATGCCGAATCGGGCTACCCAGTTATTTATGAAGGCGTGTGCCACTGACTGTGTAGTAGAATCTATCATAGGAATGGCTTCCGTCCATTTTGACATGCGATCAATAATGGTCAGACAATATTTATAACTTTCACATGGATTAAATGGACCAATAATATCCAAATGAACAGTTCCTGCGAAAACGGAAGCGAAAACGTTCGGAAGGAAGCTCAAAATTGGAAAGAGGTGAAGAAACGTGTCTTGTGATTTTTGATCTCTGACAATTTAAACACGGTTTTACTCTATTTTTAATGTCGGCTTTCATTTTACTCCATATAAATTTGCTGGTGAGTAACTTAGTAGATGCTTTAATGCCTGGATGATGAAGATTGTGAATTTTTTCAAAGACCTGTTGCCTGAATTGATGAGGTATAAAAGGTCTATTTGAATTTTGTTTAGTGTCACAAAAAATTTCAACATTCGTATCGGCAATTTTAATTTTCTTAAAGCAAAACGACGGGTTATTTATCAAAGAAATTAATTCTGGGTCGTTTTGTTGTGCTCGCGCAATTTCTTGGAAATCAATAGAAGGAGGTAAATTGATCACTTCTATCCGCGATAGGGTATCTGCGACCAAATTGTTAGATCCTGAAATATGACGTATATTAGTAGAGAATTGCGCGATGTAATTAAGATGCCTTGTTTGTATGGGAGAAGCTTTCTCCGGATTTTGTTGAAAAGCATAAACTAAAGGTTTGTGATCGGTAAAAATAACAAATGGACGACCCTCTAGTAGGTGTCTGAAATGCTTAATAGAGTAGTATACTGCCAAAAGTTCTCTATCATAGGTGCTGTAGCGTGCTTGTGAGGGTGACAATTTGGTTGAGAAAAAACCAAGAGGTTGCCATGACCCTTCGAACTGCTGTTGAACAACACCTCCAATGGCAAAGTTGGATGCATCTACTGCAAGAGATAATTGAGCATTTGCAGAAGGAGCATGAAGCAGTGTTGATTGGGACAACTGTTGTTTAGATTGTTCAAACGCGTCTTCCGCAACACTATCCCAGTTTATTTTTTTGTTACCATCATTTTTGCTTCCAACAAGAAATTTATTTAAATGAAGATGTATTTCAGCAGCGTTTGGAATGAAGCGTCGATAGAAATTAATCATTCCTAAATATCGTCTTATTTGTTTAATGTTTTCGGGTTTTTTAAAATGTTGAATTAATTTTACTCGATCCGGACATGGCTTGATTCCTTCCTTACTAATCCAGTGTCCTTAAAATTTTATTTCCTCTTTCAGGAATGAACACTTCTCCAAGTTGATTATGAGACCATATTCACTCAATTTATTGAAAAGTAACTCTAAATGACTTAGATGTTCGTGATCATCTTTTGATGCTACTAAAATATCGTCTAAGTAGATGAAACATAAACGAAGATCTCTAAGGATTGAGTGAATAAACCTTTTTCTGCGCAGCATTGCACAATCCAAACGTCATTCTTGTGAACTCAAAAAGGCCAAATGGAGTACATATTGCGGTTTTTTCAATGTCAGATGGATCAACTGGAATTTGATGATAAGCTTTAACCAAATCTAAAGTTGAAAATACACGACAACCAAATAAATTGTTTGCGAAATCCTGAATGTGTGGTAGCGGATAGTTATCTGAGACTGTTATACAGTTTAAACGTCTGTAATCACCACATGGTCTCCATTCACCATTTTTTTCTTAACCAGACTATTTGAAGGACGACATATGCCAAGAGCAAGCATTTTATCAAAGTCTTTTTTGGCATCTGATAACCTATCACCACTTAGACGTCTGACCTTTGATGAAATAGGATGACCTGTAGTTATAATTTGATGAGTGACCGAGTGTTTAATTAGTTTCAAAGAACCATCATCAATGTTTTTATAAGTTTTCAATAAAAAATCTAATTTTGAATTATTGATTGAGTTAATTAAAATGGCCAAAGATTCGGAATTGGAGTTTTAAATTCTTGCTTTACAAGAATTTAAGATATCCACTTTAGATAGTGGATCTATTAGAAGTTTTCGTTTAATATCTATGATTAAACCATAATGTTTGAGGAAATCTGCACCAATAATTGGATTGACTACGTCGGCAACAATAAAATTCCATTGAAAATTGCGTCTTAAATTGAAACCAAGTACTAATGCCTTAAACCCGTAAGTTTTAATTTTGGTGGCATTAGCTGCTGTAAGATAAAAATTACAGTCTTGAGTGGCCAATTTATTTTTAGTAGGAATAACCGAGACTTCTGAGCCTGTGTCAATTAAAAACGTTAATTTAGACAGGGGATCGAAAATGTCTAGACGACTATTTCGGCTTCCTTTACCCACGGTCGTCTGCATGGGTATGCCCATTAGTTTAAAGATGGTTCGTCCGCAAATTTGCATGGTTTCATACACTTGTGAGCTTTAGTGCCGTATTTTCTATGATAAAAACAAATTTCCATTTCTCTATTTTTTGAGGAAGTTCTGTTGTTGAAATGCTTACTATACCTATTATTCCTGTTAGAGCTTTTGGATCTATTAATGTTTCGAATTTCAGATTTAAGTGGCTGAACTTCGAAAGACAATTTGGTCACTAATTGAGACAGTTCTTTAACTAAGTCCGTATTTGAATGATTGCTAGCGTACATTGAAGCGGGATTATTCATGTTTGAAGATGACGTATGAGCTGAAGACATAGAATAGACCGAACTTGCGCTTGGAATTTCATTAATTCGATCAGCGCAAGTTGCCATTTCGTCTAATGAACCAGTATAACATGCTAAAACTGCTTGCATATGATGAGGCAGTCTTTGCAGCCATAGAGTTCTGATAATCGAATCGTTCAACCTTCCTTCATTCTAAGTACGCATATCGCGTAACAACTGTAAAGGTTGATTATCACCTAATGAAAGTTCCGTTAAAACTTGCTTCATTTTTTCGCTCTCAGATATAGAGAGTCTATCAATTAGAGCTCTTTACTACTACTTACTACTATATGGATTAGAAAGGGGAGGGGATGTAATAAGATCGCTAAGAAGTCTGGAAATGTCTTGATCCAATGCAGTTAATAAATGGCTGAACCTAGTTTGTTCAGTAGTTATCCCGGCACGTTGCAATTGAGCCTCGAACTGAAGAAACCATGCCTCCGGAAATTGTTTCCAGAAAGGACAAAGTTTAATAGAAACCGCGTTAATATTATGTAGCGCATTCTCATCCGCTGATGGGTTTGGCGTACCGTCACCACTTCCCATGCCCGCGGTGGCCAGAGCGTCGCGGTAAACGTCGTCGTTCGACATACTAACTTGTGATGAACTTGTGAAATTTTCAATCCAAAAATTGAGAAAGGAACATCAATAGGAAAATTTGGTGATTTGTTAAAATTTCATTCATTCATTTAAAAACTTGTTTTAAATGAATAACCTTTACAGATTTAAAATTATTTTGAAACTTATTAATAATATTTATGTTAATTCTTGAAAAAAAATAACGGTCCACCAATTAATGGGGCTCCGTAAAAATACCTAATTTGTTTTGATAGATGATGAATTGAATGACGATGATGATGATTGAATGACGACGACTCACCAGGTATAACAAGGTCGTTCACATCGTCTTTATTGATTGCAGATTGTGTTGACGGAGTTCCCAAACTTTCGTTTGTGTAATCACTAGTTTCAACTTCTACTTCAGCTTTCTTAGTTGCGTTCGAATAATGCGTTTGACTTGATGAGCTTCGTTCAAAAGGATCATTCGTTGCTCGTATGTCAATAATCGGAGACGGTGATTATCGAAAATCAAAACAGTTGTAGAATAGGGCCGTTCTTCCCGAACGTATGTCGTTCTTTGGTTGTGTTGCTGAAGTTGTTCAGGTTTGTTTCGAAGAAGCAAAATCCAGTTTCGAAGTGGTTCTATCGAAATCCCATCAGAAGCAGGTTCGATCGTTGCTCAGTCGGGGTCACCAGTTTAGTTATTTTTTATTTGGTATTTACAAATTAATCTTTTTTAATTTTTAGTTTAAGTATTACAATCTAATTTTAATTTGAATTTTAAGTATTATAATCATCGAGCTCTAAATTCATACTAACTTTTAAAAATCATTTTTAATTCATATTAAAAACTATTTTTTAAATAGGTTACTCCTTTAAGGGGAAGGTAAGGTATTAAAAAAATTTTTTTTGCATTTTTTGTTTATTTTTTTAATTGAATGCATAATATGTTAAGAATATTGTGTCAAAATTTCAAGTCGATTGGAGCAAAATTGACGAAGTTACGAGTATTTTTATACCTGTCGGATTTTAATCCCTACCCGACCCGAGCGCGCTTTTGTTACCTGGCAGAAGTTTCGCTCTCTATATAATACCTAATCTTACCGCCCTGTTCTATTTATAGAAATTTCGACTTAAGTACAAACGTCCTTATACCTGTACTGCATATTTTGTCAGTGTAGAGTATAAAATTTAGTGTAGCAGTAAATATTCTATCGAGTAGCCGTACACGTGCGTTCCTATTTTCGCATCATTTTAGCTCCGTTTTCATTAACTTTTGAGTTAAATTGTTACTAAAATGCCTAAAAACAATACAAGATCTGATAGACAATCAGCTGGTTTGAGATTATATCGACCTAGAAAAGTTGTACCTCCGCAAAAACGTAAAAACGAAGGCATTTCAACAAGAAGCGCGTCAGCTAAAAAAATTAAAGTGACCGTTGAAAATCAAGTTACGGAGGATCTTGAAAAAAATTATAGGATAATTGATTTTTTATTAGTGATTTCAAACATTGCTACGCTAGTGAAGTGTGTGGAATGTGATGGAAAAGTAAATTTTCATTCGACTAAGAAAGAAGGTCTTGGATTTAACATCAAAGTGTCATGCGAAAGCTGTAAACAGATTACAAATGTTCCGTCTAGTGCAAGAATAAACTCTGATATTTTCGAAGTTAATTATCGGTTTGTTTTCGTGATGAGGATATTAGGCCTTGGATTAGTTGGCTGTGAAAAGTTATGCGACTTGATGGATTTGTCTAGTAGGTTTGTATCAACACCGACGTACAAAAATTATGTGAAAAAAATGTGCTCGACTGTAAGAGAAGTAGCGAATCGATTTTTTTTATCTGCTACGAAAGAAGAAAAAGCAGCAACAGCCGAAGATAAAAAGACTGAAGATGCCGACGAACTCACTGTATCAGACGACGGAACATGGAAAAAAAGAGGCTTCTCATCTTTATTCGGCGTCACCTCGTTAATCGATTACTTTACAGGTAAAGTTCTTGACATTTTTGTCAAAAGTTCATACTGCCATGAATGTAAAACTTGGGAACATAAATTAAACTCTGCCGAATACGAAAGTGGCATGAAGCTCATGTAAGTGCTGGAAAGTGTCGGGCAAATCATACTGATGCAGCTGGAAATATGGAGGTCAAAGCGATAAAAACCATGTTTCAACGTTCGGTAAAGAATGGTGTACGATATCGCAACTATATCAGCGACGGTGACTCTAAAGCTTACTCCGGGTTAGTGAATTCTAAACCTTATGGTGATGATTTTTCAATAGTGAAAAAAGAATGTGTAGGACATGTTCAAAAAAGAATGGGCACTCGTCTACGTGAAATAGTCAAAAATACCGTTGTAGATATTGAAACTAAGGCTGGAAAGAAGATCAAAAGAAAGAGTCTGTCTGGTAAAGGGAAGCTTACGGCCAGAATGATTGATAAACTAACGGTATACTACGGTTTGGCTATTAGACGTTGCTCTGATTCCATGGAAAATATGAAGAATGCTATCTGGGCAATGTTTTTTCACTACTGTTCGACGGACGAGAATCCACAGCATAAAAAATGCCCGAGCGGCGCGGACTCCTGGTGCGAATGGCAAAATGCTGCAGCTGCTAATGCATTGGATTCGTTCAAACACACGTACAGTGCTCTTCCTGTGGATGTTTTGAATGCCATCAAGCCTATTTATGAAGATCTGAGCAAAGATGCCCTCCTGGAGCGATGTGTCGGAGGCTTCACGCAGAACAACAATGAGAGTTTAAACCAACTTATTTGGAAAATCTCACCAAAGCACTCGGGTGGAACCTCTGTCATCGTTGAAATTGCAGCGTATGTGGCAGCCAGTGTCTTCAATGAAGGTTCTTTTGCTTTACTAACCTTCATGCAAGACATGGGAATCAGTAGTGGATCAATTGCTCATGACTGGGCGTAATCAACTGACTCCATACGTATAAGCCAAGCAGAGCAGGAAGCTGAGAGACAAATAAAAGAAGGCAGGATTCGTCGTAGACAGGAGCAGAAAGGTGCTTTAGACATCATGGATGATAGCAACATTCTTTATGAACCTGGCATTGATGATTCAGTGTGAGGTAAGCCGATAAAATTTGCTTATGAACGTTTTATACCAGATTTTTTAGTGTTCAAAACTTTAAAGCGTTTTCCCCAAAACTCACGTTTTCAAAGTCGGTGCCCCTCCTAACTTCAAAACTACTGCACCGATCCTTTTGACCTTTTGAGCACTATTTCTGTACATAATTTATGAGGTAACGCTGGAGAGTTTTTTTCAAATTTGTTAATAATTTTTATTTTACAATAACAAATTAGCCGATTTTTCTAGCAAAAAATCGCGTTTTTCCCTTCAAAGTGTTCCAAAAAAGTGAAAAATTAAAATTTCAAAAAACCCTCCCAGCTTTACCTGGGGAAAACTATTATCTAACGAATGAACGTTGACTTTTTGATTTCAGATGATCCAGCACCAAGTTATGAGGGGCACCGCGATTCTACTTTTTTCCGAGACACGTCCGAATAATTGCTGCCATTGCCGTGTTTTTTAATATTTCTTCGTGAAAATTTTATACAATATTCTTCAAATGTCATACTTTAATGTATTATTGGTTTTAATAAAGAGATTTTAACTGTGTCGTCACGAAAAATTCACAAAAACATGCCTTGTTTCGTACGAATTAACCTTACCTTCCCCTTAAAGTTTTTAATAACGATAAGTTACTTTCAATATTAATGCTCCTTTCAAAATCCGACCTAAAAGTGTTTTCGAAATTAATGCTCTGTACCAAATCGCGCATTTCAAAACGGACACCACATATATATATGTTTACATATATATATTCAAGATACATTTCCATACATCGGTGTTTATATATTTGGGGCATCTTTTCGCGCACTTCTTTCCTTTTTGCTTGAAAATAGTTTCAATTGATATCAATTTCAACTCAAATTTCATTGGTAGTAAAAAAATTTAAATATTGCCTCTTTGAAAAATTTTATTCACGCCGCCTATGAACAAACCATTACAACAATCGATTCTCACCAACACTTCAAGAATTTTACTACGCTAAAAGGGGCATATAGCATTTCCTTTAATTATTAGTTCATTGGTACGTACAAATATTTTTCTTACAAAACTTCGCAAATATTAGCAATGAATGTGAATGAAACACACCCGAATTATTTAAAATTAGGTGCTTAAATTTTTATTTCGATAAATCACTTTACACTTTACAATTACTTCACTGAATCACTAGTTCACTTTTATGAGTCCACCTTTAAATTAATTAATCAATCACTTTCATAAGCACTTATTAAACGTAATCACTTTTACTTTTTATTTAATAACTTGACCGCACTATTTTCAACGTGCACTGTCGCTCGCTGCTTCGTTTCATTCACAAGACTCTGCTCGTCGCTCGCCGTAGTCGCTTTTATACAACTACCAATCAACCCCGAATCTTACATGTGGATTGTTCTCGTGTTTACGCGCTGAGTCACTTGCACACGTATTTGTTGTACTCAATGCACGCAATGTGTTTATGTTATGCCTTAGAGAATTATCGATGTACTGGTAATTGAAACTTGTTTACGACTTTTCACTAAAGACGACTACAGTGGCGCGTGGCATTATTTGAACATGTTACACTATCCCCGCCTTATATCTTTTTCGCCCGAGAAAGTGCCACCTCAGCTATCTCCGCGTCTTCCTGCTGATAATATGGATCAAGACGGTCCAGGTGCACAGTTTTCATTTTTGCCCTGGGTTTCTGGTGTTCCTGTATCCGGTATACCACATCGTTGATTCGTGATATAATTCTGTAGGGTCCTTCCCAATTTGGCTGTGGCTTCGAAGATCTGCCTTTTCGACGCCGTGGGTTATATAGCCACACCAAGTCGTCCAGCTGGAAACCAGATGATTGTGCCATGAAGTCGTATCTGGTTTTCACGCGATCAGTGGTTGACTCTATTTGCTTCCACACTAATTGGTGTATCTGATTCAACCGTTGCCTTATGTCGCATGTGTACTCCGAAATGGGTTGGGGCTTCTCAGGCGGTGTCCCAAACTTCACATCAGCTGGTAGACGAATCATTTTTCCACAGATGACTTTCGGCGGCGATTCTCCTGTCGATGCATAATCCGCAGTTCAGTATGCCATCAAAAATAATGGAATGCGTCGGTCCCAATCTTTCTGATTTCCATCCACCATCTTGGCCACGTGTTTATTTAGCATGTCATTAAGCCGTTCGACCATTCCATCGGACTGGGGGTGAAGTGGTGTTGTCCGTGTTTCCCAGTAGTTCGCACGTTTCGGCAAAAACTCGTGACTTGAACTTTCTGCCTTGGTCTGAATGTAGTTCATGGGGTACGCCATATCTACTAACCCACTGTGGAACGATTTGCTCCACTACAGTAGTTGCCTCCTGGTAAGGAATTGTGTAGACTTCTGGCCACTTACTGAAGTAATAAGCTATTACGTGTAAATACCGATTTCCCCATTCGGACTCGGGAAAGGGTTCTGCGATGTCCACAGCTATTCTTTCGAACGGTACACCCACGTTATAGGTCTGCATTTGCCCTCTCGTTATTCGATTTGGTCCTTTAACGGAAGCACATATTGTGCATTTACGACACCAGTCAAGAACGTCCTCTCGAGCGTGGAGTCAGTAGATGGAGTCAGTAGAATCTGGAACCTTTGTCAGGATCTTGTTCACCCCAAGGTGACCTCCTGATGTGCCTTCATGCATCTCCTTTAGTACTCCTTTGACCCGACTCTTAGGAAGAACAATTTGCAACCTATATGAAGTGCCGTCTACCGTTTGCCAATTCCGTTTCAGAACTCCATCTTCGACCTCAAGGGAATTCCATTGAGCCCAATAACTTTTTAACACTGTTGCCACGTGCTGATATATCCTTCCACTCGGGACGTCCAATTGTCTCCTTCCATACCAACAATGGTCCAATATCATCATCTGCTAGCTGAGCCTCCCGCAGTTCGTGCTGCGTCCAGGACTCGTCGACTTCTGTTGTGATTACACGCAGATCCACGCCTTGTTCTTTTTCGTCAGTCCGTCGGCTGTGTTTACAAGCCGCTGGACATGGGCGGCAGGATAAAGCGTCGGCATTTCCATGCACTCCTCCTTTTCGATGAACGATTTCGTAATCATAGGACTGTAGCCTTTCGATCGTTCTAGCAACTTGCCCTTCTGGGTTTTTGAAATAAAGCAGCCATCTCAGGGAAGCATGATCTGTTCGAAGTATCAACTACGAACATTTTTCCTGGTTTGGGGTACGCTAGAGCCGGCTTTTTCATACTGCTCGTTCCAGATAAAGGGCGATTCTTTTCAGTGAGTTGAAATAGATAATTGACTATTTTTGCGAAGTCTTTAGCGAATCGGCTGTAATAGGTTTCCAGTCAGTGGAAACTTGGAAGCTCCCGTTTGTTATTAGGTTTTGGCCAACTTCTCACAGCTTCGTTTTTCTCGGGGTCTGTTTTCTCACCTTTTGCCGTTACAATATCTCATAGGTACTTTACTTCAGCTGCGAAAAGTGTGCACTTCTTGGGACAGCTTCAAGTTAGCCCAACTTGAGAACACTTCTTCTAAGTTGCGCACATGTTCGTCAAACGTCTTCCCTATGACAATGATGCCATCCAGATATACCAAGCACGTTTTCCAGGTCAACCCGCGGAGTACACTTTCCATGAGATGTTCGAATGTTGCTGGAGCATTGCAAAGCCCAAATGGCATCACTACTAATTGCCACAATCCAGTACCCACTGGAAATGCAGTTTTCTCTCTGTCTTTCTTATCGATTTCAACCTGCCAGTATCCACTCTTTAACTCAAGAGTAGAAAACCACTTCGAATCCGCCATTGTATCCATAATGTCGTCGATGCGCGGAAGTGGGAAGCTGTCTCTCTTCGTGATATCGTTGAGCTGCCTATAGTCGACACAAAACCGAGTGTTACCATCCTTTTTCTGAACCAGTACTTCAAGTGAGGCCCAGGGGCTGATTGACGGCTCGATGACTCCTTGTTTTTCCATGTCTGAGATCATTGCGCTTACTTCTCCCTGCTTGGCTACTGGAAGTCGTCTTGGCGCTTGTCGAATCGGCTTAGCGTCTTGTGTGTCTATAACGTGAGTCACCATACTCGTACGTCCTTGATCGTGGTGCCCACTTGAGTAAATATCGCGATATTTGTTCACCAATTCCGAGGCTTTCCTGAACTGCTCTGGTGACACCTTGGTTGGTTCCTATAAGGTCGACACTTTCTCACGGGATTCCCCGGTATTTTGTTTGCTAGCTGCATATTGGCTATCTCCCACTTCCAAAGATGTTACAGCAAAGACAAGCTGACAGCTCCTGATAATGTCTTCAGCTTTGATGTGGGTGACTGAGTCCGAGGTGTTAAGAACTCTAACTGGCACGCATCCACTCTTATTTGTTATTACTAGTGTCCGTCCTAAAATTAGATTACGCAGTGCCGGTGTTTTTGTTGGCCCAATAAGGTATGTTCTATGGTCTCCAGGATCACGTTCAAATTTGGCCCATACAATGCTCTCGGAGGATTTTGATATGTTGTCGTAATGACCCTCCATTAAGATTTCAACATTCCGCCATCTCAAGACCCGTCTGCCAAAATCCAACGTGAGCCCGTGTGGTCTTAGGAAATCCATTCCCAGGATGCAGTCGTCTTTTATATCGGCAACGAGAAACTCATGTTGAAACAGTATATCTCCTACTTGTACTTGGAGTTGGATCCTGCCGTATACGGGTGCTGCTTCTTCCGATGCTTTTCGGAGCAAAAGTGGTTTGCCATTGGAGAGAAGACTCACCAAATCTGGTCGCAATATAGCTTAATTTCCTTTGCTGCTTGTAGTTTCGTTGCACATGTCCTCGTTCACTACAATTCCAGCATATAGGCACCATTCACGTGCGCTTCTTCGCTAATGTCAACACGCTCACATCTACATTCTTCCGTTGTTACCTGGCGGGTCCTGGCTGTGTTACGAGTGGTTGTTTTGGCAGCTTCGAAGTTTAAACAATATGCCAGTGCGTCCTCTACTGAGCGTTTTTCGGCTAGGCGGACAGCTTGTTGCATTTCCCTGTCCTGCAACGCGTTAATGAAAGCCTCCGTTGCCACATCGTCCCGATGATCTGGGTCCTTTGCGGGGTAAGCCAGAAGCACAAGCCTTTCAGTATCCTGGGCCAACTGCTGTAGGGTTTCACCTGGTTTCTGGATCCGGTTGCGCAGCTGCGACCTGTATATCTGTTTCAGGTGATTATCTCCATACGTCATGTCGAGTGCGTTCATGATAGCGATGGAGCTTGACTTCTACTACTACTACTACTACTACTACTACTACTACTATCACTACTACTACTACTACTACTACTACTACTACTACTACTACTACTACTACTACTACTACTACTACTACTACTACTGGCTGTACTCCTTATCAGGCTCGATTTACTCGCTATCGGGCTCGGGTTCCTCACCATCGGGCTCGGGGTACTCAGTATCGTTACTTTGGCTTGCTTTAATTCTTCTGTTATTCTTCCAATCTCTTCCCGCACTGTCTCCACTTTGGTCATCCTTTCTTCCACTTTATCCATCCTTTCTTCAATAGAAAGTAGCAATCCTACTGATTGCTGGTCCAGTTTCGAGTTCAAGTCTGCCGAATGCTGATCCAGTTTCTGGTTAAAGCCTACTGATTGCTGGTCCAGTTTCTGGCTCAAGTTTGCTGATTGCTGGTTGAACGCGGTTGACTGCCGGTCGAGCTTCTCGTTCAACTCGGTTGATTGCTTTTGCATTACCATCAACACCCGCAAAAGCCCTTTTGCCGTCAGAATTTGTTCCTCCTCCTCGCCTCTAGTGCAACTTTCAGCATCGCGAAACGCAAACGACTCTGGATCCATCCCTTCCGCAGCCAGCGCTTCGTTTAACCGGGTGATTAGTCTAGCTTTGCTTCCTTCGGTGGAAATTTTCCGCTTTTCCAATTCCTCCTTTAGTTCCGGCAAAGCAAATGCCTTGATTTTACGCGGCACTTTTCTTACCAGTTGTCTTCAATGCAAAAGTTCACACAAGTGTTCACTATAGTTCTTCCTGTTTTTTCCTGAAGTGTTTTTAAGTGTTTGAGCTTGTTCACTTCACTATTGCAGGAATAATACTACTTCTGACACCAGTGTTCCACTTTTGCCTGGTGCTCCTGTTTGCACTTCGCAAATATTAGCACTAGTGAATAATTTAAAAAAGTTCACCTTTACATTATTTATCAACCAGTTTTATAATCGAATATGATTTTATTTCACAACACTTTTACCGCACTACTTTTAACTCGCACTATCGCTCGCTTCTTTACTTCATTCGCAAGACTCCCCTCGCCACTCGCCGTAGTCACTTTTATACAACTATCAATCAACTCCGAATCTTACATGTGGATTGTTCTCGTGTTTACGCTCTGAGTCACTTGCACATCTATTTGTTGTACTCAATGCACGCAATGTGTTTATGTTCTGCCTTGAGAATTATCGGTATACTGGTAATTGAAAATTGTTTAAGAATTTTCTCTTAAAACGATTACAGTGGCGCGAGTTATAATTGCTGAATCCCCAAAACCTAACAAAGACTCAATAATAACAACTAAGTTTGTCGCATGATTATTCCCAATTCTTTTAATGCTGACTCTGCATTTCCTATCATTAAATTCCTTTCCCACACTTAAGTAATGCTGAAGTCACCAGAATATCACAGTGACTCAATTGTAGCAACCAAACGAAATTTATGCTATGTCAACAAATGTGCCTATTCAATTGTATCACTAAAATTCCTCTCAAGCTATCTTATGTAAACATCCGTCCTTTCGATCATAAAATTAAGTATCCACATATCAAATGTCCAAAAGTGCAATCTTGCACTTTTAACAATATAAAAAGATCCTGTTCTCCATAGGATAAGTCAGTCTGGATAAGAGTCCAGTTTTAATCAGACCAAGTGTAAAAAAATATAATAATACAGAAAATTTATTATAAAAAATATTTTTTTTATTGTAACGTTAGATTAACAACGTAACTGGCGCAGTCGTCCGTCATAGGAGGGAGGAACCTCTATGATAAAGAACCTCTTATATAAAAGTCGCGAAGTTCCGCTAAAAAAAAGTGACTCGTGCAAAAGTGAACCTTACGAAAAGTAAAGTTTATTAAAACGTGAACCTTGCGAAAAGCAAAGGTAAAATAAAAGTGTACTTTACAAAAAGTAAAAGTTAATGAAAAGTGTATCTTGCGAAAAGCAAAGGTCAATAAAAAAGCATACTTTGCGAAAAGCAAAAGTTTAATAAAAAGCATACTTTGCGAAAAGTAAAAGTTTAATAAAAAGCTTACTTTGCGAAAAGCAAAAGTTTAATAAAAAGTGTACTTTGCGAAAAGCAAAGCTAACCTAAACGAAAATATAACTTGAATAAAGTACAATAAGGTGAACAAAAATATAAATGGCGAACGCTGAACAGCAGCTACTTCATCGCCCCTTTGAAGAACATTTAAAGGAAGCCCGTCGATTACCGATCTACAATGGAAACAACAACGAGTACGCATTGACAGCATGGCTTGATGAAGCTAATACTATCATCAACTTAGCTAATCATGGCGATCAACAAACATATATTTTCCGACTCATCTTGAACAAACTTCAAGGAAGTGCCCGAAATACAATTCAGAAGATTCCGGAACCCACCTAGCAAAACATCAAATTGATTCTAACAGCAACCTACGGTGTCAACGAGAGCTACAGCAGTCTAGTAAATAGAATACATAAAGTAAGTACAAGAAATATTGATGACGCATATTTTAGTTTAAATGAATTACTAAATAAAATTAATACCAAATTTCTACAAGACACTAGACATGCTGAATTTCACCCTGTTCGTAACGAAAAACTTGCCCTTAACCGGTTCAAATCATTGCTTCCTGAATTTAAAACTTTTCTTTTAGAAACAAAGAATTGCATGACTTTAGATCAAGCTTATAACTTCCTTAAAGAAATACAGCAAAATACAGATAGTATACCCGAAGACATTCATAAACCCTTTAATAAAAGTCGTAATAAATATAACCGCCGTAACAATAATCCACACCCACATAAACATAATAGTAACTTTTAGCCCAATAATAATTGTAATAATCAATACCATAACCGACATAATTTTTATAATAATCAAAACTATCCTAATAGATATTTTAACAAAGACTTCAATAATAGGCAAACAAACAATTCTAACGTTTACCGCAACAGACCAAATCAACAACCTGCCCCTGAACCTATGGAAACAAAATTTCTTCTAACTGCCTCGGAAACCCTCTACCAATAATCAATCTGAGAATTGATTCGGAAATAATCCCCACGTTAATAGATACCGGAGCCTCAACCTCAGGCATAGACCAAAATTACCTTCGAAATAATCAAAAATTTCAATTAAATAACCCAATACCCGTTAGCGGACTAACAGGAGAATGTTTTATTACTGAAAAAGTAAAATCAAACATGCCCCTTGAATTTAAACTTGCAGAATCTCACAAAATACTTTGGAATGTTATGAATCTTAGAAACAAACCATTTAAAGCAGTAATTGGTCAAAATTTATTGTATCCCTTAAACGCAAAATTAAACATGGGTGAAGGAAACATTGAAATCAACAATCAAAAGTTGAATTTCAATTACGCCGTACCTGAAGAGATAAATCTTCATTACGGACCCGAAAACCCAAATAGTACAATGAATAAACTTTTTGAACATTTAAATGAGGAAGAAAGTAATACACCGAATAGATTACTAAAAAATAACTCTGACCTGTTCTATTATGAAGGTGATAATTTAACATGTACCACCAAAACCAAACACGAAATTGTTACGAAATCTAACAAACCACTCTATTCAAAAATTTATCGTTTCCCCCAAATTCATGAACAGGAAGTTCAAACCCAAATAAGCGAAATGCTTAAACAAGGTATAATAAGAAATTCCTCCTCCCCATATAACGCACCAATTTGAGTGGTTCCAAAAAATTAGACAACTCTGGAAAGACCAAATGGCGAATTGTGGACGATTACAGGAAACTTAACGAAGAAACAATAGAGGATAAATACCCAATTCCAAATATAGAAAGTATTTTCGATAAATTGGGTAGAGCCCAATATTTTACGACCTTAGATCTGGCAAAAGGCTTCCACCAGATAGA
Organism: Stratiomys singularior; assembly: GCA_954870665.1. Lineage (NCBI taxonomy): Eukaryota > Metazoa > Arthropoda > Insecta > Diptera > Stratiomyidae > Stratiomys > Stratiomys singularior. The sequence continues at coordinate 82,107,285 of OX940878.1, read as the reverse complement.
GATCAATGAACATGATCGATATAAAACAGCCTTTTCCACACCACAAGGACATTTCGAGTTTAATCGTATGCCCTTCGGCTTAAAGAACGCACCTGCAACTTTTCAACGCATGATGAGCGAAGTTCTTAGCGATTTTATAAACAAAATATGTGTGGTATATCTGGATGATATCCTCATATTCGCTACTTCTTTACAAGAAATGGAAGTCAACATAAACAAAATTTTCAACGCATTACGAAAATATAAGTTGAAGATTCAAATCGACAAGTGCAAGTTTCTAGCTAAGGAAACAGATTATCTTGGTCACATCCTTTGCGAAGTTTTAATTGTTCTGCCGTGAATATTTCTTTTGATTTATTGATAACAAAATTAGGTATTATTTCTACACTTGTTGAGGACTCCTGGTTTTGTTGTGTATTTGTTAGGTTATTTAATTTATGTGTAAGGATGTTCCGTTTTCGTCTTTTCACACTTTCCCAGGATCTGTCCACTTTTTCCAAGATTTCACACATATCTCCATATATTCACGGCAGAACAATTAAAACTTCTCAACATGGGGCTCAACTTCGCCACAACAAGCAACCTCGGAGCGGTGGAGGATGTCATCATAGACGTAGAAGCAGCAATAAAATTTGAGACAAATGAATCCAAGCATAATATTAGACATCAACTTGGAAATATGATCCAATGATACCAAAATCAAAACATGATGTTTGATCAAACAGCTAAACGAGAAACCTGTTGTCTATATAGAAGCAGACAAAGGCAATAATATAGTTATTTTGAATCAAGAATACTACGAGGCAGAAGTAAACAAAATATTGAATAACGGCAAGTTCATGGAACTAAGGAAAGATCCTCTCCCTGGCTCAGTGAAAAGAATAAATGAAGCAATCAAGAAGTGTGAACAAATTATCGAGATCCCTCAATCGGCGAAGACATCAAACCCATGCCTTCCACGAATAAGGTGCATGCCAAAACTACATAAACCCGGAAACAAGATGAGGGAAATAATTGCAGCTGTAAATTCACCGACTCACAAACTAGCGAAATGGCTACTGAACCGCATCAACAGTATCATCGATAACAACATATGTCCAAGAACTGTCAAAAATAACAAAGAAGTCGTCGCTCGACTGCAGGATAGCGGAGGGATTAAAAGCAATGAGCTTCTAACATCTTTCGACGTGAAAGCACTATTTCCGAGCTTTCCGGTGAGGGAGGCACTAACAATACTAGAACTACGACTGTTAAACGGCAAGCAACAAGATTGGACTTGAAGAAGAGAAGTGCGAGCGTTAATGAAATTGACGGAGTTATGCATGCAGGAAAATTATTTTACGTTTCGAGGAAGATATTTCAAAGTCACAGGTGGGGTCGCAACGGGGAATCCTCTCTCCCCACTTATCAGCGAGGTGTTTATGTGCAATTTGGAAATGACGCTGGAAGACTTAGGTATGTTACCTCGGTTTTGGATCCGTTACGTGGATGATGTGTTGGCAATAGTGGAAAAAGACAACATCGGAGAGACGCTTCGGAATTTAAACTCTATACACAAAAACATAGTCTTTACGATGGAAACGGAGGAACGTAATCAATTAGCTTTCCTGGATTTATGTATTCAGACAAACAACGGGGTATTTAACTTTGGAATACACAGGAAAGCAACACAAACACAAAGGACGATTCCGGCCACGTCCTTCCATTCATTTACTCAAAGAATGGCCCCATACCACGCGATGATCCATCGAATGCTCAGCATACCGCTTGCAACAAACGAGAAACGAAAAGAGGAAGAATATATTATGCAGACAGCAAAAATCAATGGCTACAATAGTAATACCATCAAAAGGATAATAAGGAAAAAGGAGAGACAGATGGAGCTCCACAGTTTGTCGACACTCTTCGGGAAAAATACACAAGCCGAAAACACAAGAAGAGCTGCGATCAGACACACTCCAGCAACAGGAGCACTCAAAAAACTAATGAGTACAACAGGTATAGAGTTAATACCCACGAGTAGAAAACTCCAAATAAAAAGCCGAGTCAAGTCAGTCAAGGATCCACTTCGCCTAGAAGAATACAGAGGGGTGTACAAAATCTCCTGCCCCGATTGCAGCAAATGATACGTAGGACAAACTAGACGTCTAACCATCATACTCTGCAAGGAGCACCTTAGCGAAGCAGAGAACGGGTTAAAAAAGAAAAGAAGCACACAGGAAATAAAATCAACGGTGGCAAAACATATTGTGGACACGGGACACAAGACCAGGACGGAGGTCTAAAAGTGATCAAACAGGTAAGACAGTACCAGAAATTAGACGTCATCGAAAGCCTGGAGACATTCAAAATACCGAAAACCAACAGGATGAATCAAGATCAAGGTAACGCTTATTCACCTCTTTTCAAATTCACCCAAAATAATAACCTTATGGGGATTAAGCCTTACGGCAAAATAAGTTAGATAAAGGTATACTGCCAATAAAAATAATTTACAATGGTCGGTTTGTTAATGGTTCCTTTTGTTAATTAGGGGATAATTAAGTTTTAATTAAGATAGGAATGTATATATAGGGTTGATTTTCCAAGTTATGAATCAGTTAGCACTGAGGAAGGAAGCAACTGGCTTCCGAAATATCGGTATATGTTAAAAAAAACTTATTAAATAAATTCTATGGTTTAAAGGAAAATTGTGTTTTTCAATAACTATCGAAACCAACCATAGCAAAGCAGTCCAAACAACTTAATATTAAACAAAAAGATATTGAACTTTCTAAAACAAATTTTGTTGAGGACAACAAAAATCCTAAGGAGGGAGGAGTTATAATTGCTGAATCCCCAAAACCTAACAAAGACTCAATAATAACAACTAAGTTTGTCGCATGATTATTCCCAATTCATTTAATGCTGACTCTGCATTTCCTATCATTAAATTCCTTTCCCACAATTAAGTAATGCTGAAGTCATCAGAATATCACAGAGACTCAATTGTAGCAACCAAACTAAATGTATGCTAAGTCAACAAATGTGCCTATTCAATTGTATCACTAAAATTCCTCTCAAGCTATCTTATGTAAACATCCGTCCTTTCGATCATAAAATTAAGTATCCACATATCAAATGTCCAAAAGTGCAATCTTGTACTTTTAACAATATAAAAAGATCCTGTTCTCCATAGGATAAGTCAGTCTGGAAAAGAGTCTAGTTTTAATCAGACCAAGTGTAAAAAAAATATAATAATAAAGAAAATTTATTATAAAAAATATTTTTTTTATTGTAACGTTAGATTAATAACGTAATTCGCGTGATATAATTTGAACATGTCACAGTATACATGTATGTTGGTATGTATGTATGTATGAAGGTGTGTATGAATGTTTGAATATATATATGTATGAATGTTTTTATGTATGTGTTTTATCATGTGTGTTTGTATGTATGCATGTGTATCTGTTTGCATGTATTTATATATATGTATATGTATTTATGTATGTTTGTGTGTAAGAATGTATGTTTGTACGTATATATGCATGTATGTATCCACGTATGCAGAGAGTATGTTTGTTTGTATGTATATATGTATGTATGTATGCATGTTTGAATTAATGAATGTATTTCTTTATGTATCTATGCATATATGTATATACGTATACGTACGTACGTATGTTTGTATCTATGTATCTATGTATATATGTATCTTCTTAGGTATATATGTAGATTCACGGAAGCTTTGATAACTTTCACCTTCCCCTAACTCAAATTTTCCAGTTTGGATTCGAACGCGAACGGTCCACAGAACGAGGAGTAATGCTGCTGCGTGACAAAGTTCCTAGATTTCCATAGCGAGTGGGGTTTACAGCAGCATGCGCTCTTCTCCTTAAAAAAGCATTGGACTCAGTGTAGATATCGGTTTCAAGTTTATCTGAAAATGTCGTGATGCCCAGTCGCAATACTTAGAATCCTTTATTGTTTCTTATCAAACTGAACCTTGGAAATAAAAGAAGGCAATCTCTTTTCATCCTATTGCAATACTCTATAGAATCCCGCAGGGTTCCATCTTTGGTTCCTCCCTTTTCAAGACTCTCCTCCATGATATCCTAAGACCGAACCGCTCCGACTCAGACCTAATCATATAAGCAGATGACATCATACTCACCACTACCGATACCCTCCCAACCCAAGCTCAAACCCAGTTGCAATGCGCTCTGAACAGTACCGTGTTGTATCTGGAAAAATATATATATATATAAAAATAAATGCACCAAAATTTGATTCAACCTGCTTCCGAACTTCTAGTGGCAAAGGTCACCGGTCAGCTATGTCCTAAAGTAGACATCCTCGAATTCAGATCGAAAGCGAACGAATTCCTCTCAAACACAATATTAAATATCTTTGAATTAATTTCAATAACAGGCTGATATCAAACATATATGCTAGGAAAATTCTAAACAAAGCAAATGCAGCTGCCGCTCTTATCTCCTCTCTACTCTATTCGAAGTCTGAAGGTCGAATGTGAAAGTACTGATGTACAAGACTCTTGTCATACCGATCATCACCTACACATTCCCAGCCTAGTTAACAATTTCACCAACGACAGCCGAAGAATTTCAAGTCTTTGAGAGAAAAATTCTAAGGAAATGCCACTCAAAATATCGACGACCCAACAAAATATACAGGAAGAACCAGGGGTTGTACCGATACTTCGTTATGTGCTAACTACGAGTAAGAACCGCATAGAAAAGTGGAGAGATCACCCACTCCGGACTATCCATGCACTCTTAGAGTACCCTATCACAAATCATTCTCGATGTCTTCGACAAATGCCAACCAGGTTCCTACAATCCAAATTCCACTAATAAACCATCATTTTACGTTTCAACCCAACGTAATATATACCGGGGCTGAAACCACTAATGTAAAAAGCATGAAATCTTCTGTAACACAGTGTAAAGCTTACTCCTACATTTTTCCATTTCTAAAATGCTATCTGATTCAATTCGAAGTGGTGAGCATGGGACGTTCAGCCTCCCAGAAACCTACTGGTTAAGTACCGTCGGGAAGGGAGTATAGACGGGCCATGCGTACATGACATTAATACAAATACAACATATTAAAACTAAAAGGCGTAACAATTCTTTAATTCAAATTAGTTATAAGAATAGACGTAGCTTTAGATTTGATTGTAATTAGGAATGGGATTAGATTCAGGTTTAAGTTATCATAAGTCTTAAAATCATTTATATATTAAGTTTTATCACCAAATACGCCATAAGAGCAAATGGCATATCCAAATTATTTCGAAGAACTATCTATATATTTAAAACATATTCGAACAGTCAAAATTTATTTGACAGCCAAACAATGTCAAACGTTAAATTGTCATTAAGTTCTCAGCTGTCAACTGTTTAAAGTCTCGATAAAATTTACTTACTTTCCTACTGAAAGCAAACGAAGAATATTACACACTGTTTGCATAAGAAACACATTGTATGTAATTAAACAATAAGTCATCCAATACGATTTGGATCGCAGCAATATCAGCTAAAATAAATTGCTAACGAAATGTTACCAAGGAATTAAACTACGTGCAGTCCAAAATTTGGATATAAAATTAGTTGAAGAATATTAATTTTCTAGTATACAGTGGCGAGCAAAACTGGATAAATGATATTTGAAATCTATTATATCTACCTATATATTTCTTATTACAAATAATTGTAGAATAAAATCTTCATAGTTATTAGCAATTGCAGTTTATCAACATAATTCAACAAAAATATAGTAAGTATTTAGATGCGGTAACACAGTAGTCGTCAATATAACTCCACTTCTCAATGTATCCAGTTTTGCACTATTTGTAATCGAATTCATTTTTTCTTCACAAAATACTCCACGTGAGCAAATAAATAAAAGCTTCCTTTTAATTTTGTGTTTTATTTTCTTTCTCGAAACCGGTTTTCGACCGTAATCGTTCGGTCTTCTTCAGCGACTTAACTAATTTCTATAACAATTTCAGCTTATGTACTAACAGGTCTAAAGGTACTTAACCGAATAAAAGCAATAAAACGTAATATTCAAGGGATAATTAGTGAAGATATGAGCAGATAAAGATTTTTTAATTACATTTTTCAACTTTTTGAGAAAAGATTGTTACTTAATTAGTTGGAATAACCATGACCTGCAATTTCCCTCATCCTGGTTTATCAGCTTTTTCTTCTCCAGGCTTATTGCGAGGCTTTCTATGACATCCAACTCACGTGTGTCCCTAGCTTCCTTGATGACCTTTGCATCCCCCATTGTTATGTCGTGCCCTTTCGTGATCATATGTTCCGCTACCGCAGACTTGAAATTTGAAGTTCTTCCCTTCTTCTTTGCTGTTGCTGCTTCGCTTAGATGCTCCTTGACTCTCGTGCCAATAAGTCTCCTCGTTTGCCCTATGTACACTTCGTTGCAAGTGGAACATTCTATGCGATAAACGCCAGATTTTTCCTGTGTTTCCCGTTTGTCCTTCGTTGATCCGAGTATGTTTTTAAGCTGGTTTTTGCTGCTTGATTCGGTTAGTTGCACGGAATTAAGCCGATTGATTCTTCTTTTTATCCGAGTGCTGATACCTTTATGGTAGGTCAGTGCCTTCCAGTATACCCTTTCCGTGCTTGCATTTGGTAACGTTGATCGCTCCTGTCGCTGTCTGGTGTTTTGGATCTTCTGTGCCATTCTCCTGATCGTCGAGCGTTTGAATCCGTTTAATCTCGCTGTTTCAACGATGCACTGCCATTCAGCTAAAGAAAAAGAATGCGAAAAGCAAAGGTAAAATAAAAGTGTACTTTACAAAAAGTAAAAGTTAATGAAAAGTGTATCTTGCGAAAAGCAAAGGTCAATAAAAAAGCATACTTTGCGAAAAGCAAAAGTTTAATAAAAAGCATACTTTGCGAAAAGTAAAAGTTTAATAAAAAGCTTACTTTGCGAAAAGCAAAAGTTTAATAAAAAGTGTACTTTGCGAAAAGCAAAGCTAACCTAAACGAAAATATAACTTGAATAAAGTACAATAAAGTGAACAAAAATATAAATGGCGAACGCTGAACAGCAGCTACTTCATCGCCCCTTTGAAGAACATTTAAAGGAAGCCCGTCGATTACCGATCTACAATGGAAACAACAACGAGTACGCATTGACAGCATGGCTTGATGAAGCTAATACTATCATCAACTTAGCTAATCATGGCGATCAACAAACATATATTTTCCGACTCATCTTGAACAAACTTCAAGGAAGTGCCCGAAATACAATTCAGAAGATTCCGGAACCCACCTAGCAAAACATCAAATTGATTCTAACAGCAACCTACGGTGTCAACGAGAGCTACAGCAGTCTAGTAAATAGAATACATAAAGTAAGTACAAGAAATATTGAAGACGCATATTTTAGTTTAAATGAATTACTAAATAAAATTAATACCAAATTTCTACAAGACACTAGACATGCTGAATTTCACCCTGTTCGTAACGAAAAACTTGCCCTTAACCGGTTCAAATCATTGCTTCCTGAATTTAAAACTTTTCTTTTAGAAACAAAGAATTGCATGACTTTAGATCAAGCTTATAACTTCCTTAAAGAAATACAGCAAAATACAGATAGTATACCCGAAGACATTCATAAACCCTTTAATAAAAGTCGTAATAAATATAACCGCCGTAACAATAATCCACACCCACATAAACATAATAGTAACTTTTAGCCCAATAATAATTGTAATAATCAATACCATAACCGACATAATTTTTATAATAATCAAAACTATCCTAATAGATATTTTAACAAAGACTTCAATAATAGGCAAACAAACAATTCTAACGTTTACCGCAACAGACCAAATCAACAACCTGCCCCTGAACCTATGGAAACAAAATTTCTTCTAACTGCCTCGGAAACCCTCTACCAATAATCAATCTGAGAATTGATTCGGAAATAATCCCCATGTTAATAGATACCGGAGCCTCAACCTCAGGCATAGACCAAAATTACCTTCGAAATAATCAAAAATTTCAATTAAATAACCCAATACCCGTTAGCGGACTAACAGGAGAATGTTTTATTACTGAAAAAGTAAAATCAAACATGCCCCTTGAATTTAAACTTGCAGAATCTCACAAAATACTTTGGAATGTTATGAATCTTAGAAACAAACCATTTAAAGCAGTAATTGGTCAAAATTTATTGTATCCCTTAAACGCAAAATTAAACATGGGTGAAGGAAACATTGAAATCAACAATCAAAAGTTGAATTTCAATTACGCCGTACCTGAAGAGATAAATCTTCATTACGGACCCGAAAACCCAAATAGTACAATGAATAAACTTTTTGAACATTTAAATGAGGAAGAAAGTAATACACCGAATAGATTACTAAAAAATAACTCTGACCTGTTCTATTATGAAGGTGATAATTTAACATGTACCACCAAAACCAAACACGAAATTGTTACGAAATCTAACAAACCACTCTATTCAAAAATTTATCGTTTCCCCCAAATTCATGAACAGGAAGTTCAAACCCAAATAAGCGAAATGCTTAAACAAGGTATAATAAGAAATTCCTCCTCCCAATATAACGCACCAATTTGAGTGGTTCCAAAAAATTAGACAACTCTGGAAAGACCAAATGGCGAATTGTGGTCGATTACAGGAAACTTAACGAAGAAACAATAGAGGATAAATACCCAATTCCGAATATTGAAAGTATTTTCGATAAATTGGGTAGAGCCCAATATTTTACGACCTTAGATCTGGCAAAAGGCTTCCACCAGATAGAGATCAATGAACATGATCGATATAAAACAGCCTTTTCCACACCACAAGGACATTTCGAGTTTAATCGTATGCCCTTCGGCTTAAAGAACGCACCTGCAACTTTTCAACGCATGATGAACGAAGTTCTTAGCGATTTTATAAACAAAATATGTGTGGTATATCTGGATGATATCCTCATATTCGCTACTTCTTTACAAGAAACGGAGGTCAACATAAACAAAATTTTTAACGCAAAAATTATATACGAACTACGAAAATATAAGTTGAAGATTCAAATCGACAAGTGCAAGTTTCTAGCTAAGGAAACAGATTATCTTGGTCACATCCTTTGCACTGAGGGTATCAAACCAAATCCTAACAAAATTGATGTTATAAAGAATTTGAAAGTCCCGGATACACAAAAGAAAATTAAATCCTTCCTGGGAATCAGAGGATACTATCGTAAATTTATTAATAACTACGCGAAAATCGCTGCCCCTTTAACAGATGCCCTAATAAATATAAATGATCGTAAATATGTTTCAGCATTCGAAAAACTCAAGAAGCTTATTACTAATTACCCAATTTTACATTACCCCAATTTTTACCAAAAATTTCTTCTAACGACCGATGCTTCTGAAAAAGCAATAGGCGCTGTCCTTTCTCAAAATGGACACCCGGTTTCTTTCGCTAGTCGTACCCTCAACGAGCATGAAAGAAATTACTCCACAATAGAGAAGGAACTATAGGCTATAGTATGGGCAACAAAATACTTCAGGCCATATCTATTTGGCGTTAAATTCAACATTCGTACTGATCATAGACCCCTTGTTTGGCTTAGTAATCTTAAAGAACCTAACAGTAAATTGCAGAGATGGAAGATAAAACTTAATTAATACAATTTCGATATTGAATATGTTAGAGGCAAGGACAACAAAGTAGCCAACTTCCTTAGTAGAATAGATAACATTCAACATGAAATAAATGTACTTGACGAGTATGATAATGTAAGTGATAATGCTACAATCCACTCTGCAACAGAAGACCAAAATGATTTAATCCCCATCAAAGAAGGTATTGTTAATATTTACAGAACTTAAATCATAATTAAAGAATCAAAACAAAAAGAAATACGATCTATAAACAAAAAACGAAAAATTTACATTGATAGTAATGATTTTAACAATGAAAGTAACCTAATCGACATATTCAGACGATATATTCCAGAAAGAGGACTTGTAGGCATCTACTGTGAATGAGATGATCACACATGGAATAAAGTCCAATTATGTCTCACAAAATTATATTCAAATAATACGAACTTACGATTTATTAAATGTACCAATCAAGCAGAAGACCTATTAAGCGAAGAACAATGTTATGCAAAAATCAAGGAAATACATGAAAAAGGTAACCATCGCGGCATAATTGAAAATTACGAGCAAATAAAAAATAAATACTTTTTCGACAAGATACTGAAATTAATAACAAAATACATAAACAATTGCGATATATGTAACCGAGTAAAATCTGATCAAAATCCAGTCAAACCGGAATTTAAACTATCCGAAACACCTAAAGATATAAACGAGATAATACATATCGATATATTCCTAATCGGAAAAAGACAATTTTTTACAACAATAGACAAATTCTCTAAGCATCTTTACACGAAAGAAACTACCGATAAAAATTCCATAACTTTCATAAAACTCATTCGAGAACGGAACGCGATAATGGGAAAACCTACAAAAATAATTGCCGATAATGAATTCAGCATGATAAACATTAAAGAGTACTTGAGAAACGAACAAATAGAAATACACTATACATCACCAAAAGCTCATACAGGAAACGCTGATATGAATCGCTGTCATAATACATTATTGTCACACATCAGAACATTAGGTCTCACAAATCCAGAACTCAATATTGACGAGCAAGTGTTAAAAGCCACTGAATACTATAATAACACCATACATTCCGTTATCCAGTGTAAACCATTAGAAGTGCAACAAGGATATAAAGATAGAAGAAAAATGTTTGAACTACTCACTAGTAAAAAATCAAAATGGATACAATATCATAATAATAACAGAGAGAAAGAACAACAAATAGAGCCCGGAAATATATATATAAAAAACTACGAACATGAACGACATAAGGAAAAACCAAAGTATCGTAAAATAGAAGTTACAAAAGAAAATAGCGACATAATACTTACAAAAAAACCACACAATAAAATACACCCCATTAGAATTAAAAGAATAAAAAACTATACAGCAATAGATAATGAAGTCGAAACAAATAAAACGCATTACTCCCTAAATGACGAACAAAAAACAACTATTGAACAAACTCTTAATTCAGGACCCTCAAATGAAATTTTAACCTCTAAATTCAATTTACAAATCACTCGAAACGATATAAAGACCCTTACAGAAAATTGTTGGATCAATGATCAAATCTTTAATTTTTATATAAACCTCATCGCGGAAAGAAGTACCTTCCAAAACTCAACAAACCTCCCGCAAGTTCATGCAATGAATACATTCTTTATTCCGACCCTTTCGAATTCAGGATACGAATCAATTAAACGGTGGACTCGAAAAATAAATATATTCTCCTTTGACATCATACTAATACCCGTACATGTAGATCAATCCCATTGGTGTCTGGCAATCGTAGATTTCAGAAATAATACCATCAAGTACTACGACTCTCTTGGCCAACCTAATAACAAAATCCTAAAGATAATTGAAGAATACTTACATAAAGAATCTCAAGATAAGTTAAATCAAAATTTAAAAACCACCTTTTCCAAGCTAAATGAAATAAATATCCCCCAACAAAAGAATACAAGTGACTGTGGCATATTCGCTTGTATGTCTGCAGAACACATTACCCGAAATGCAGAAATAGATTTCTCCCAAGAAGACATGACATATTTTAGACAAAAGATGATATTCGAAATAATGCAAGGAAAACTATTTGGTTAAACAAACCCCCTTTTACATATTACAGATGCTTTCGACTAGGACATTAACAATTATCTTGCTTTTATTCTCAATAATTAACGAAGCCAAAACCGAAATATCCATCGAAAAAATCAAATCAGAATCTGGCATTGTATTAATTAGAAAAGAACCTATAAGATTAATTCAAAATTATAAACGCATCTACCATAAAATTAACCTAAAACAATATGAAACAGCCTTAGAGAAAATTACCACGGAAATGGAACCCAATCCTCACATAGCAGATACAATTGATACAATTAAAGGAGAACTCAAACTTTTACATTTTAATCAAAACAACAGAATTAAAAGAGGACTAATAAACCCCATAGGAACCGCTTATAAATGGCTTTTCGGATTAATGGATAATAATGACTACGAAGAAATAATGGAGCATTTAAAAATAATAGATAGCAATAATCTCGAATTAATAAAAGCCTCAAATAACCAATTAAAAATAAATAACGTATTCCAAAATAATATCAACAAAATAATGCAAAACATTAATAAAACAACTTTAACACACCAAAAATTAATAAAAGATATTAACAAAACTACACAACAAATAAGTAAAATTCTGGTAAACATGCAACTAAGTTATAACCTAGATCTAATTAAAGATGAACTCGAAAAAATAATTGATAACATAAATTCAGCCAGAACAGGTATCATGTCCCGATCCATACTTACCCATGACGAAATAAATGAATTTAACTTAACCTTTGACGAACTTAAAGAAATACATATTAATACATTTATCAAAGAAAGTAACATAGTATTCATCATCAATGTTCCTGTGCTTACACAGCCTTTACTATCATATTATGTTAGGAAAATACCAAATAAGAACCTAGAAACACTAAATATTAACATAGATCAAGTTGTTTTTTATAACGGAGAATATTATTCCATAGAAAGACAAACAAAATACTTGAAAAATAAGCTAAATTGTAAAAAGAATAATTGTATTATAAAAATGAAAAATATGTACTACGAAGAAGAAATTGAAAAAGGACTCATACTTTTAAGAAATATAAAAACAAAAATCAACCATAATTGCAATGAAAAAACATATGAACTCGATGGAAATTATGTAATCAGATTCAGTAATTGTAAAATTAGAACCAAAGAAAAATTATATTCCAACCAAATTAAAGAATTTCAACATTTACTCATCTTAAATCGTATCAAAAATATAACTGGATATAATTACGAAATTAATGTGGATAAACTAGAAATCGAAAACATTGAAAACTTAAAAAGAATTGAAGAAGCAAAATATATACATAACAAAAATAATGTAATAACAGGAATTTCGCTTTTCACTATTATTATTATAATAACATCAGCATTCATAATATACCTTTATTGTAAAAATCAGAAAACAAATTTCAAAATTAACCTCAATCGTAATGATAACAAACAAAAAGATATTGAACTTTCTAAAACAAATTTTGTTGAGGACAACAAAAATCCTAAGGAGGGAGGAGTTATAATTGCTGAATCCCCAAAACCTAACAAAGACTCAATTATAACAACTAAGTTTGTCGCATGATTATTCCCAATTCTTTTAATGCTAACTCTGCATTTCCTATCATTAAATTCCTTTCTCACACTTAAGTAATGCTGAAGTCACCAGAATATCACAGTGACTCAATTGTAGCAACCAAACTAAATTTATGCTATGTCAACAAATGTGCCTATTCAATTGTATCACTAAAATTCCTCTCAAGCTATCTTATGTAAACATCCGTCCTTTCGATCATAAAATTAAGTATCCACATATCAAATGTCCAAAAGTGCAATCTTGCACTTTTAACAATATAAAAAGATCCTGTTCTCCATAGGATAAGTTCAGTCTGGATACGAGTCTAGTTTTAATCAGACCAAGTGTAGAAAAAATATAATAATAAAGAAAATTTATTATAAAAAATATTTTTTTTATTGTTACGTTAAATTAATAACGTAGCTCGCGCTTGTTCTTCTGCGCTCCGGTGGAATACTGAGAAAGCGGATATTGAGAAGTTTGTTGAAGTGCTTATGGCACGATCACCGCTGTCGGAAGCAACGCTAGAGGACGGAGAACCCGCGGCAAGAGATGTCGTTAACTCAACTATGAGAATCATTACATCCGCCTGCAGGTCTTCAATGTCCCTACGAAGACCCCGACACAGCAAGCCTCCAGTATTGTGGTGGTCACCTGAAATTGCCGAAAAACGAAGGGAGTGTCACAAACTACGACGCAGGACACAGCGAGCTCGAACCCGGGAAGAGGCATGTATCCAATTAGCTGCTTAAAAGTCATCTAGAAAATGCCTCCGTAGACTTATCAACAGCAGCAAGGCCAGCCGCTGGCAAAACCTGGTGGACGACGTGAACAGAGACCCATGTGGCCTGGGCTACAAACTAGTAATGCGGAAGCTCGGTGTCCAAAGGTCACCTCACTCATACGAGGCGGAAAAGATGGACGAAATCGTGCGGGCTCTCTTCTCCATTCATCCCGCCATCGTTGAAGCTGTTCACTATGAAACACCAATGGAAATTCCATTTTTCACGAAGATGGAATTGTAGAAAGCAGTCTTGTCTATGAAGGCCAGAAAGGCTCTAGGACCAGATGGGATTCCAGCAGAGGTGCTACAAATGGTCTTCCACTTTTCCCCTGACCTGTCCTCCGCATGTTCAACGCATGCCTGCGCGAAGGGCTGTTCCCGGCGTGCTGGAAGGTGGCGAGACTTGTGCTCATTACGAAGGGAAAAGTGGATCCCGAGTCGCCAGCTGCATACCGCCCACTGTGTATGCTTGACACGGTCGGAAAAGTTTTTGAATAACTTATCAGGGGAAGACTCGCTGACGTGATTCGTATTGCCGGGGATCTATCGCCACGGCAGTATGGCTTCAGAGCAGGCCGCTCCACCATCGATGCAATTGTCCAACGCGGTCCAACGCGGTCCAACGTGCGGAGTCTCACAGTATTTCCACACGACGGGTCGTCCTGCTGGTTACTCTGGATGTCCGAAATGCATTTAACAGCGCTAGATGGGTGGATATTCTGGAAGCGCTAGAAAATCGTTTTCAAGTACCAGTGTACCTGATGCGGATTCTCAGGAACTATTTGAAGTACAGTAAACGCATAGTAGACCATGCGCAGCTCAGACTCAATACGTTAATGCGGACGGTAATGGACTGGATAACCGCTCACGGATTAAAGCTGGCACTGGAAAAAACCGAAGTGGTCATCCTAACGAAGAAGAGAATCCCCAGAATACGGCCTATCAGCATAGGGGACGCGCTGGTCGAATCGAAATCAGCAGTAAAGTACCTGGGCGTCCTGATAGACTCGAAGATGAGTTTTTCCCAACAAATCAGGGCAGTAACTGACAAGGCTGCAGCGCGTGTGACGGCACTCACCCGATTAATGGCCAACATAGGGGGGCCCAACACATCAAGGAGACGGCTCTTAATGAGCGTTGTGCAGTCGCTTCTACTCTACGGATCAGAACTGTGGGGCGACGCTCTCAGCAAGGAGTTACACCGGAAGCGGTTGGCACAGGTGCAGAGACAAGGAGCATTGCGAATTGCATGCGCATACCGAACGGTCTCCGGGGCGACAGTGCTGGTAATCGCAGGGGTGATACCCATCACCCTCCTTGCGAGAGAGCGTAGAAGTATTTACCTGCGCAGAGGCGAAGATCGAAGAGAAGAGATCACCAAGGAAGAGAGACGTCGCTCTATCAGCGATTGGCAACAGTCCTGGGAGCAAGAAACAAGGGGAAGGTGGACTGTACGTCTGATCCCTGACCTGAGGCCATGGTTCAGTGGAGTGCATGGTGAGACCGATTTCTACTTGACCCAGCTCTTAAGCGGGCACGGTTGTTTTCGGCCCTACCTGTACAAAATTGACAAAGCACGGTCTCCTAACTGTGTGTTTTGTGCAGGAGAGTTGGATGACGCCTGTCACACATTCTTCTACTGCAAAAGGTGGAGCCAGCAGCGAGGGGTCCTACTCAGCGAAATCGGAGAACTCTGTCCGGAAACTTTCGTCGGAGTAATGCTGGGAACAGTTGACAATTGGAATCGCGTTGCACAATATGTTCGGGCAGTGCTTACATTAAAAAAAGCTTTATTGGAGCGCTGGGAGGCATCGGGGATGGATGGATCTCTTTTGTAGCACTTCCTTCCTCTCCCGTCCTTCCCGTTAGAGAAGAGATACCCATCATGCGAAGGCGCCTCTAGGCGTAGGAACACGAGGCCTAGCCGGAAGTAATGTGTCAAACGGTTCCAGGCTAAGTTCTCAGGTTGACAGGGGAGGTGTTTAGTGGGTAGTCCAAATGCATTTTGCTTCTGGGAGTCCCACACTCAGGGCGTAAACAGACTTCACCTCCCTCCCACAAAAAAAAAAAACAACTTACCACCAGAAAATGAGATCCTCTCAAACGCTGAAATAGACAGGCATGTATCAGCACTAACAGTCGCATTAATTGAGTGTTTAGATTTACATGCTCCCTTCCGGAAACCCCGCAGCTCGCTATATAGGTGTCTGAGTCAGCAAACTATCCACTTGTTAAAAATTCGAATGCATATGCTCCAACGGTTGAAGCGAATTTTCCATAGAAGGTACAACAGAATAAACGAAGAGTATATCGAATTAAAAACCCAGATATCCTCATTGTCCCGAAAAATTCACAAATACATTAAGGAAGATGTAAGTAATTATTATAAGCACCGATTAAGATCTCTGAGACCATCATCAGAGGTATTTCAAACTATTGAACAAATCACGGGTCGCAAGAGTTCGAAATACAACCCTGATAAAGATCCTATACGGCAAGGCAATGAGGTTTTCAATGCACCTTCAGACAAAATCGGCGCTTGGGATACCTCAGGCACCTATACCGAAGGCGTCCGTCTCCTTACGTAGCTCTAAACAACAAAATCAATACCGAAGTTCAGCTTACATCTGAAGGATATGAAGGTTCTTACCTTACCATATTCTCCAGTTCAAATAAAGCTACTTCTTCACAGCACCCAATTTTTGGCGACTTTTTCACTTCGAAAAAGGAAGTTGAAGAAATCTTAGTACAATAAATAACAAGCTATCCCATGGTACCGACGGAATCCCAAACATAGTCCTCAAAAAGTGTAGGACAATTATTTCCTCTTTCCTGACTATAATATGTAACAACTGCATCAACAATGGTTACTTCCCCCAACCATGGGAAGATAGCAGACTGATTCCTATACCACAGCCTAATTGCGAGGGCAGAATTTCCAACTTCCGGCTAATTTCTTTATTACCAAATCTCGGCAAAATCTTAGAAAAGATAATTCTTCGAAGTTTTAATAACTTTTACTTTCCCCTGACTCCAAATTTTCAGTTTGGATTCGAGCGTGAACGGTCCACAGAGCAAGCAATAATGCTGCTACACAACAAAGTCACGAGTAATCTTCAGCGGAAAGAGTGCACAGTGGCATGCGCTCTTGACCTTAAAAAAGCATTTGACTCAGTGTGGATCAACGGGCTCAAGTTCAAACTGAAAATATTGTCATATCCAGTCCCGGTCCTTAGAATCCTTTATAGTTTCCTTTCAAACAGAACCTCGCAAATAAAAGTAGGCAATATCACTTCAGATCCCATCTCAATTTACTCGGGTGTCCCGCAGGGTTTTATCCTTGGTCCCTCCCTATTCAATTTCTGCCTCCATGATATCCCTAGACCACACAGCTCTGACTTAGATTTAATCATGACGCTGACGACATCCTACTCACCGCCACCAATACATTCCCAACTCTAGCTCAAACCCAGCTGCAGTGCGCTGTGAACAACACCGCAGCGTATTTAAAAAAGTGGGGACTAGAGACCAATGCAAACAAATCGGAGTTAATCTGCTTCCGAAATGCTAGTGGTAAAGGACACAGGTTAGCAGTAGCACAAAGTAGACATCTTCAAATTCAGATAGATGGCGAACCAATTCCTCTCAAAGAGAATATCAAATATCTAGGAGTGCATTTCAACAACAGGCTGAAATCGAACAACCATGCAAGGAAAACGCTAAACAAACCGAAAGCAGCGGCTGCTCTCATCTCTTCTCTCCTATCCTCGAAATAAGTAGGCTCGAACGTGAAAGTACTAATGTACAAAACACTGGTCAGACCGATTATCACCCACACATTCCCAGCCTGGTTGACACTGTCACCAATGGCAGCCGAAGAACTCCAAGTCTTTGAGAGAAAAATTCTGAGGAAATGTCTCTCGAAGTATCGACGACCCAACAAAAAATACTTCAAGAACAAAGTGCTGTACAAAGGAACAGGGGTTGTGCTGATACTCCACTATATGCTAACAACGAGTAAGATCCGCATAGAAAAGTGGAGAGATCACACACTCCGGAGTATCCACGCACTCTTCGAATTCCCTACTGTAAATCATCCATATTACCTTAATCCCCTCAATGTCCTCGACAAATACCACCCACGTTCCTTCAATCCAAACGCCCCTAATAAACCAAAGTTTTACGTTTTATCCCAACCTAATACATACCGGGGCTGAAACCACCAATGTAGATAATATAAAACCTCCAAGTCAAAAAAAAATCTAAGATTAATCTAGAGACAAAGTGTTAATCTAACGCCCTCCTATTCTAACTTGCCATCTAACTGCACTCCAAGTGGCGGGCACGGGACGTCCATCCACCCAGGAACCTACGGGTTAGGTACCGGCGGGAGGGGAGTATTGACGTCCCCTGCGTACATGACAATAAAAACAAATACAATGCAACATGTTAAAACTAAAATATGCGTAACACTTCTTTAACCTAAATTAGTTATAAGAATAGGCTAAGCATTAGATTTAATTATAATTAGGAATATGATTACATTTAGATTTAAGTTATCATAAGTTTTAAAGTAATTTATATATTAAGCTGTCTCACTAAATATGCCACATGAGCGATTGGCATCTCCTAACTACCTAAAAAGTCTATCTCTATATGTAAAACATACCCAAACCAAAGTACATCAAAGTATATTTGACAGAAAAACAATGTCAAATGTTACATAGTCATTAAGTTCTCACTGTCAATTTGTTTAAAGTCTCAATAAAGTTTACTATGTACTACCACCACTACTACTACTACTTCTCAACTGTTTAAAGTCTCAATAAAGTTTACTTACTTTCCTACTGAAAGCCGCAACAAATACCTCAATAGACTATAAAATAACTACAAAAAAGCAAAGAATATCAATGTCAACAAAAGCAAACGAAGAATATTACACACTGTTCGCATAAGAAACACATTGTATGTAATTAAACAATAAGTCATCCAATATGATTTGGATCGCAGCAACATCAGCTAAAATAAATTGCTAATGAAATGTTACCAACGAATTAAACTACGTGCAGTACAAAATTTGGATATAAAATTAGTTGAAGAATATTAATTTTATGGTATATGTAGTATAGTATAGAACATCTAGTATAAAAAGAAATGATACTATTTGAATGAACTCCCATGGTCAATATCATTAGTAAATCGGAAAAATTTTCTCCGATTTAATTATCTCTCTACGTATTAAAATCTGCAGAAGTCACGACCACAAATTCAAAACATGCTTTGAAGCTCCCAAAACAAGAGGATAGGTAAATTTATTGATAGAAATGAAAGAATGGGGGTGATCACGTTTCCTCATAAAAGCAGAATTATCTAGAGCTCAGAATGACACAAAACTGTGAACATGAACTTTGGATTGTGAGTGTAAAACGAAACGTAGAAATAGCCACATCTTATCTGGATTCGGGGCAATGTCCCATTGAAGCCAGAAACGATAATAAACGACAAAAAGGCAAGCGATCGTAGCTGCAAAAAATTGCATCGCGGTGTAACCTACCTGGCTCTCAATAAACCGATGCCACTATCATTGATGTTTGCTACAGAAGCGATGCCAATAAAAACGTCACATCAAACGACGAGAAGGTATGGAAAGTGGTTCAAATTCCAAAGCGCTAGGCTGTATGGATAAGACACTGAGGGTGGAATAAAAATGTTTTCAATAGATATATCATGCGAATAGACAGATATAGCGTCAACTGCGAGAAAAACAACAAAGATGGCATTAGATAACTGGTGCCAATACAATATGCAGGTGAGTAACCTACAGGATAAATGACTAGAAAAACAACATGAACAGCGAAAACAGCATCATCAGTAGTTGCATATACAAACACGAAGATTAAATACCGGAAGAGCCAGCCCCGCCCATCTAAAACAATGGTGACAAAAATGTGATGTTGCCAAGGAAAGATGGGAATAATTCAATTTTCAGGTGATGTTAGGTTTACGCTAAGCTAATGAATGAAAAACGCCGTCAACCCTGTGAACATACAGCATTGAGACGGAAATTTTAAATTACTATTACTAAGTTACAAACTATATAAAAAATATAAAAATTTACAAACTATAATGTATGATTCATAGACGTATTGCAGTATAATTTCACTATAGAATATAAATACAAATACTGCTTTCCTTACGGGGATGTTGACGGTTTGCCAATTTTAAATACAAATGTGACCCAACATGAACTCCATCACCCATACGGTTAACATTGAAAGAAAACATACATGTTGAATCACCGGAACGAATTTTCATTAATTATTTCGAATTGCAAAGCAGACATATAAATAGCAACACATTTTTCAGTTGTGTTAAGTGATTTATGTTTGAATTTTTCATTTTGTCGCCTAAGGTTAATCAAAATGCTATGAACATGAACTACTTTATAGGTATTGATGTTGGTGCCAGGGTCTGCCGAGCCTTGCTTTTTGTGAGTGGACCAAATGGAGTTTTTAGTGGGGAACGTAATAAAGAATGAAATAATTTACATAGCCGTTTAATAATTTATTTATTAAAAGCAAAACTATTCAGTTTCATGACATCAATTGCATCTTGTAAACTAGTGCGATACTAATTTTTGTGTCAATATATGACACTATATAGGATCATGTGTGTTGGAGTGCAGTTGAAGGTTTACAGAACTCTTACTTATGGAATTTTCTCGACTTGGAGCCATTTGTAATAATTAACCTGTGCGCGTTGGTGTAAACGCAATAGTGAGTTGGTTCCAATTGATCGATGTGAACTTTTAATGACTGGTTTCGCCAGAACACTCGGGAAGGAAGGGGTGCTCCGGTCAAGTTTGCTAATATTGAAAATACAAGAAAGTTCAGGAAAGACATAACCATCTGTTAATGATAATGCCATTTCGGGATTCGGAACTACAGGGCTATAATCATATTGGTTACAGGTATACAAAAAGTAAGTTTTGAAGCACTACCACTGAGACCATACGAATTCCTATGATCAATAAACTTATCTTTGACTATGTTGGTGACAAACTTTTCATTGCCGAGAAACAATTTAGTCATGAACGCTGTGTAAATGGCGCAATAGTGCACAAAATGCCACTATTCATTTATCATATCGTTACTTACCAGAAGAATGTCACGTATTTACAATTCTGATATTAATTAACATGGTATTTCAATTAAGAGAAGACTTGTAAATTAAAGTTTGCCATTCAGTGTTGCACTAAATTGTCCTCATTTTACCCTTAGCACGTGATTGCAAAAACTAGTTATAAGTCATTGATAACTTTGGTTTTCCGGCTACGTATCATAAGAATTTTTACGAGTCAGCCTATGAGTAAGCGTCGTGAAGTTCGTATCTTGAAACTCGCAGGCCTATTATTATGTACACACCCGACTACCAGGCCTGCTAATTACGGTGGATCTTCCTTCACCATGGACACTACTTACAACTCCGATGCAAATGCAATCTGGAAATCTGCAAATCTGAAAATGCAAAACTAACAATTCATTGTTGGTGAATTTACAAGGAGAAGAACCCAAAACTTGAAAATTTACAGTTTGAACAGTCTCGACAAATCACCAAGCTGAGTGGCACAAAAATTGTCAAACTCCAGCTACAGTGCTCGGCGTTATAGCGAATAATATCTAAAAGATAAAAAAAGAATTTTGGTCCAATTATGAGAACAAATCGCGTTCATTTAGCTTAAACGCATTTAAAAGACAAAGCGTATAACCGCACATCACAGACATAAAGGTAGGAATTATATCGTTATATTTTAAAAGCCTTTTTAATAAAAATTAATATGTTGAATATCATTCAAAAAAGTGCCACTAGGATGTTGCAAGCTTTCCGGATTATTGAATTGCTTAAAATTTTCTGATCCTCTTATGGGCAATATCCGGCTCTAGTAGGTTTTCTTGTTATTTGTTTTTTTGAATTTAAAAGTTTTTCTAGAGAGGATAATCTGAAAAATTATTAGTCGAACTAAGAGCATTTAAAAATTTGATGTTCGTGTTCACGGCTATCGGAACATCTGAAACGGTCGGATGTGGTTGCATTTGCTTTCATTAATCCTCTTTCGAGCAGGCTCTGTTTGCCGGTATCCTGTTGATTTGTTTTGTAGGATTGCTTATTAGTGGGATGCAGTGAAACCAAAGTTTTGCATCATGAACTAAGTTGCTTATCCCATGGACACTAATTTAAGATTCATCGCCTTGTGATTCTTCAGTATATTTTGCTTGAACTTGGTTTTATGGAATCATCCCATTCTGTGTAGTTTGGGAACACCGTTACTTGGAATACAGTGTAGTATTGAAACTACGTAAAACGAATCATACCGTGCAACCCTACGCTTTGAGTTCACGGAAATCAATTCTCTAGCTTCAAATCAAGGGCGATTGTTAGGAACGATGCTGCGTCGCCATCGCCTGTAACCAATCAAATATGCCACTTCCCGGAAGATAAC
This sequence comes from Stratiomys singularior, assembly GCA_954870665.1. Classification (NCBI taxonomy): domain Eukaryota; kingdom Metazoa; phylum Arthropoda; class Insecta; order Diptera; family Stratiomyidae; genus Stratiomys; species Stratiomys singularior. The sequence continues at coordinate 82,084,651 of OX940878.1, read as the reverse complement.
TAAAGCGCAATGTATGAACTGGGTTTCTCAGCCGATTTCAACATCTTTTCAATTGGGCTAGACGCACGGAGATCATCTATTTTGGCTAGATTCCCTGCAGAATACACAATCTGAAGATATTGGAGTACTGCTGTTTTGCTGATAAGACCTGCAAACTAGCTGCGACAATTAGATGTCAGTCTCATCATGCTTTCGACTGGTATAGGGTTAATCGTTCATATGATATGTGGTCCGTCTTCTGTTTCATTCACCCTTCTGGGAAGATTTCCACTATCCGTTATGCTGATGTATGAAACTATTCTTTATGCTGATGTAACCGTTAGGACTCCGCATCTTTTCTAGCTGTTTTCAGTGCAATTCTTGCCGAGTGTTTCAAACAATGTCTCCACTCCGTAATCTTTTTGGTACTCATCTGGGGTCCCCTATTGTTGAATTTATTCCGTCTTCTTTGGTCAACAGTCAGCTACTAGCCTAGGCAACCACTAACCTTATCAGACATTGCCGGATTTTTTCATGAAACTCAGGTTTGAGTCTACCAGCAAATCTATTAACAATTTTCTAAGCGGTAGTCTCGGCTCTACTAAGGCTTTTCCGACTCTGACCGTTCATACTCGATGGTTTCTCTTTTTTGTCAGGCTAACCATTTCAATGGCGCATAACACTACAAAATCATCTCATTGCCAATCAGTCGCGACACCTCTGCAGTTCACTTCTAAGGAGCCCGTCTTAGTAGTAAATGAAGTTTCTATGGTGGGAGGTGGGACATAAGATTTAAATTCAAACATAAAATCTAGCTTTCCAAAAATAAAGTTTCGATGTGCAGAATTTGACAATGATCCTAATTAATAATTTGATTCAAGTCTTCTAAATTTCTGCTTTTTCTGTAGTGTTACTCATTGTCTCCTTTTGCTTTCATATAAAACGCGTGGTTGTTGCTATTTGGAGTTTGGCATATGCAAAATTTTTGCAATAGTGCTGTTATTTCAGCAACGCTAAACGTATTTGTGCAGAATACTTATGATTATATTGTTTAGCTTTTCCATCATTTTATGTGATCAAATACCCTATTTCGAAATTTCCTTCCTACAATATTTCCTACTTGATCTGTTAAATCTCAAGCTATTGGAGTTATAAATGTTCAAAATTCCTCGAGTTTTTATTGTTCAGTTAAACCATTTGTTCTGTACTTTTGATTTCGTTTCTTTGAACTCATTAACTCGAAATAGGCCGTTCATACTTGTGATGAATTCACGTTTCCAATAGATTCTTAAAATCAAACCAGATAGATATTTATAAAAATAAAAGATAGAAAACATTTATATAAGAATGAAAACGTATATGCAAAGCCGACAGTACCAAATCATCCACTCTTTTGATTGATCCGTGTTTTCCTCATGTGACTGCAAAAGTTTTCAATTATTTTTGACACTCGTCTTTTCTTATCTTGGAAATCAAATTGTTTTTTTTTTGCTTCGCAAATACCTATACTAGGTGCAAGTTTAACAGGAATCAAGTTCCTAATTTTAAAATAAACTTTGTGGTAACTGGATATAACTTTTATAAGTTTTGCACGATCTTTCGGGATTAGAATTACTCCAGAATCTGATGTCACAGATAAGCGTATTCCAGAATCTGATGTACAGAGATAGCAAAATTTTATAGATTAAAGGAAGTGTTAACTGTGGTTGGGTCTGAAACGATCAACATATGAAATCATTATGGCAAATAAATTTTTTGAACAAGGTTTAATTTTGTAACTAGTATATCTTTAAGAATATATTTATATATGGTTAGTTTGTAAGAATAATTTCTTTGGTATATAAGAATAATTTCGAACCGTATTTTTTAGAATATATATAATGAGAGAATCCGATGTTCAATTATTGACCAAATTTATATATCAAACATTTATCTTTGAAACTTCGTTTTCATTGGGTGGGATGTTATACAAAAATATTTCACCCCGAAATATTTTTTTTTTTGTTTATTTTGTTTGATTTCTGGAATATTTCATTTGATAGTATTTTGTCTTATTACCTTTATTTTTATGCACAGCGGCGCAAAGTCTTGGCATGGAGTCGACTATACTTGGCATCGTTGAAGTGGAATGTCTTTCCATGCAGCCTACACAGCATGCCATAACTGCAATGTTTCCTTGGGATTCGCTTTGAGTACGATTTAATTGACATCTATCTACAGATTGTCAACATTGGAGACTAAGCTGGTCGCTCTATAACTTGAAGCTTATTATAAAAAAAATTAAAAAAAAAATACAAAAGAAGTTCTATAAAAAATTCTTCTGCCAATTTTCTCGTATGTTTTGGGTCGTTAGCCTGTTGTAAGGCCACATGAGAGGCCATACTGTATGCCATTGGGCATACTGTAGCATAATTTCCTGCATTTTATCAACATTACTTTTGGCGGTTTGGTGGTTATTATAAGCGAATCGTTTTTAACAGTGGTACTTTCCTAGGACTTCTTGCAAGTAATTGATTCTTGGTTAGCTTCCTTATAGGTGTTGACGTATCTACGCTCAAGTTGAGCTCTTCTCTTTATTAATTTTTGTATTAACAAGTTATAAAGTAAAAAGTTTTTTTAACCAACCTTATCAATACATCGATCTTCGCTTCGAGTCATCTTAGCTTTTCTTTCCCTTTTTTGAATTTCTTCAGTATACTTTTTAGCCTTTGAAGTCATTTTTTTTAAACACCCAATCAAATTTGTGACTTTCGTGTAAGTTTATTCAGTTTATTCTTTTTGTCTGAGAAACAAACTACTAGCGATTCGGATGCTTACAACAGGAAATAAAAATTCTAAGAATTTTTTCTGTGAAATGCAACACGCTAATATTTTTTGCGCACAGCTGTACATATAATCATACTTACATCTACACATATGTACATACATAGATACATGCATACGTACATACATACAAACATATATACATACATACATACATACATACATACATACATACATACATATATATACATGCATACCTACCTTCAACAATTATTGAGCCAAAATTCCGGAGCATCTTGTGTAATTAAAGCAGAATCAATTTTCCGAAGAATTTGATTTCAGGCGCCTCAAACCCTATTAGTCAATGTTGAAGCATTTTTTGTTAACTTTATTGATGACGTCATATATAGTTCCTGGGATTACTTTGAAGTATTGGTGAATTTGTATTAGTAAGCGTAAATTTTGGTGATTCCGGGCAAATGTGAGCTTAGAGCCTCTATATCTTATTCCTCTAAGCGCTAGTCAGTTATTTAAAATCGTAATTTTTTCTTTCCTCCTGACAAGTAGGTGGTACTGGCTATGGTACTGAGTGTATCAATCAGCGTTTTACGTATACAGTGCTCCGAGGCTGAATTTGCATGGGCCCCTATGGACACTTTGTTTTGGTTTAAGTGTACTTTGATGAGTTTGCTAGTTTGTTAGTACCATAATGTTTCGCCGGTTAGGACTACTTGGTAAGAAATATTTTTGGCTAGAAAGAGATAATGGCGGGGAGTGAGTTGTGGTTGGCCACAGTTAAAACTTGGCTTCCTCAAGAAATTCGCCTAGTTGCCATATATCTTAAAAGAAATGCCATATATCTTAAATGTTGCCTAGGTAGGATAATTCGTAAAACAGTAAAATGTGGTCATTAAATATTCCTATTTAAAGCATTTGAAAATCTGATGAGTTCATCGCGACTGGTCGGACGTGATTATCTTTGTGTTCACGACTGGTCAAAGTCAAAAGTGCTTTATTTAATATTCATCGTTATAAATTTTTAAAGAATATAAAGCTGATTCTAAACAATAAAAATACGAAAAAACTTTATGGCCCTAATGGCTCTCTAAATTTCAACATTATCATTTATTAAGCACAAGGATAACAATATCAAATGCAATTTAATTAAAATTATTACTTATTTTAAGATTCTATTGAAAAAGGGAAAGAAACCAACCAACACTATTCAAAAATCAATTATAATGTTTACATAATAGTGAACTTTTATCCTACGACTAATATATTTTAACCGAATTCTAATCAAAATAATTTATTTTATACTTTTGTAATGCTATCAATATTCCTAGCCTAAATGTTAAACCTCATCTCTAAAGCCTAATATAATAACATGTACCTATACTAAATATTGAAACCTATGCCTAATTTTTAACACAACAACACTATATGTAGCAATCATGAGCTGAAACTCAAAAACCAAGTAAGGGAAAGTAAAAAAACAGAAAATAAACACGAATAATTCAGGCATTGTCATTCAGCCACCAATATTTAGCCTGCTACATCTCAGCCCGACCAGTCTCAACGAATTTACCGAATGAGTATTTCCATTGGGATTGCTGGTTTCGTGTACTCAAATCCGGAGGATATTTTATATTTTTTTATCGGTGGCCCGTCTATATATGTGATATATAATTGGGATGCCGTCTGAATCAAAGATATATGGATTCATTTCTAAATACATTAATGCTTCTGGAAAAACTAAGCCAGTAGCGAGGCAAGTCGCAATAATCTCATCTGAAGGATGGAATGGGTGTGAAATCCAGGGATTTTCATTGCCAGTTACAGATCTTGCGATATGATTGCGAAGAAGTCTAAATATGAAGATATTGTTGCCCTTTGCCAGGTGCGCGACCTGTTTGCTATTCGCAAATATTGGCAATAGTGAAAATAAAACACTCGCGGATTGTTTAAAATTAATGTTTAAAGTTTTATTCTAAGTTTATTCTACCCTTTACAATTATTTTACAAAAATCGCTTATCACTTTAATGACTCCACTTTTAAATTAATTAATTAAGCACTTATTTGACGCAATTAAACTTTAAACTGAATGAAACTTTTCCAACACTTTTCAATTCTAATTATCTCACCGCACTTTACTTGCGCGCACTCCGTTTGATGATCTTATAGGGTCCTTCCCAATTCGGCTGTAGCTTCGGAGATTTGCTTTTCCGACGCCGGGGGTTATATAGCCACACCAAGTCGTCCAGCTGAAATCCAGATGAGTTTGCCATTAAGTCATATCTGGTTTTCATGCGATCAGTGGTTGACTCTATTTGTTTCCGCACTTATTGGTGTATCTGATTCAGCCGTTCCCTTAAGCCACTTGTATACTTCGAAATAGGTTGGGGCTTCTCAGGGGGTGTCCCAAACTACATCAGCCGGTAGACGAATCATTTTTCCAAAGATGACTTTCGCGGGTGCTTCTTCAGTCGATGCATGTTCCGCAGTTTGGTATGCCATCAAAAATAATGGAATACGTCGATCCCAATCTCTCTGATTTTCATCCACCATTTTGGCCAAATGTTTATTAAGCGTGTCATTGAACCGTTCGACCATTTCATCAGACTGAGGGTGAAGTAGCGTTGTCCGTGTTTTCCGTATACCCAGCAGTTCACACATTTCGGCGAAAACTTGTGAGTCGAAGTTTCTGCCTTGATCCGAATGTAGTTCGTTGGGTACGCCATATCTACTAACCCACTGAGAAACGATTTGCTCCGCTACAGTAGTTGCTTCCTGGTTAGGAATTGGGTAAACTTCTGGCCACTTGCTGAAATAATCAGCTACGACGAGTAGATACCGATTTCCCCATTCAGACTCGGGGAAAGGGTCCTGCGATGTCCACAGCTATTCTTTCGAATGGTACCCCCACGTTATAGGTCTGCATTCGCCCTCTCGTTCTTCGACTTGGGCCTTTGACGGAAGCACATATTGTGCATTTTCCACACCAATCAAGAACATCCTCTCGAGCGTGGAGCCAATAGAACCTTTCTCGCAGCTTTGCCAAGGTCTTGTTCACCCCAAGGTGACCTCCCGATATGCCTTCATGCATCTCCTTCAGTATTCCTTTGACCCGACTCTTAGGAAGAACAATTTGCATCCTATGTGAATTGCCGTCTGCCGTTTCCCATTTCCGTTTCAGAACTCCATCTTCAACCTCAAGGGAGTTCCATTGAGCCCAATAACTTTTCAACACCGTGCCGCGGGCTGATATGTCCTTCCACTCGGGACGTCCAGTTGTCTCCTTCCACACCAACAATGGTCCAATATCATCATCTGCTAGGTGAGCCTCCCGCAGTTCGTGCTGCGTCCAGCACTCGTCGACTTCTGTTGTGATTACACGCAGATCCACGCCTTGTTCTTTTTCCTCAGTCCATCGGCAGTGTTTACAAGCCGCTGGACATGGGCGGCGGGATAAAGCGTCGGCATTCTCATGCACTCCTCCTTTTCGATGGACGATTTCTTGGACTCATGGACTCAGCTTCAAGTTGGCCCGTCGTAGCCTTGAGAACACCTCTTCCAAGTTGCGCACATGTTCGTCAAACGTCCTCCCTATGACAATGATGTCATCCAGATATACCAAGCACGTTTTCCAGCTTAACCCGCGGAGTACACATTCCGTAAGGCGTTCGAAAGTTGCTGGAGCATTGCAAAGCCCAAATGGCATCACTACAAATTGCCACAATCCAGTACCCACTGAGAATGCAGTTTTCTCTCTGTCATTCTTATCGATTTCAACCTGCCAGTATCCACTCTTTAAGTCGAGAGTAGAAAACCACTTTGAATCCGCCATTGTATCCATAATTTCGTCGATGCGCGGAAGGGGGTAGCTGTCTTTTTTCGTGACATCGTTGAGCTGCCTGTAGTCGACACAAAACCTAGTGCTTCCATCCGTTTTCTTTACCAGGACTACAGGCGATGCCCACGGGCTGATTGAAGGTTCGATGACTCCTTATTTTTCCATGTCGGAGATCATTGCGCTTACTTCTCCCTGCTTGGCTAATGGAAGTCGTCTTGGTGCTTGTCGAATCGGCTTAGCGTTTTGTATGTCTATAACGTGAGTCACCATACTCGTACGTCCTTGATCGTCGTGACCAGTTGAGAAAATGTCGCGATATTTATCCACCAGTTCCGAGGCTTTCTTGAACTGCTCTGGTGATATCGTGGTTGGTTCCAATAAAGTCGACACTAACTCACGGGATGCCCCGGTATTTCGTTTCCTAGCTGGATATTGGCTATCTCCCACCTCCAACGACGTTACAGTAGAGACAAGCTGACAGCTCCCGATAATGTCTCCAGCTTTGATGTGGGTAGCTGAGTCCGAGGTGTTAAGGACTCTAACCGGCACGCATCCACTCTTATTTGTTGTTACGAGTGTCCGTTCCAAAATTAAATTACGCAGTGCCGGTGTTTTTGTTGACTCAATTAGGTAGGATCTATTGTCTCCAGGATCACCTTCAAATTTGGCCCATACAATGCTCTCGGAGGTTTTCGGTACGTCAGTGTCGGCACTTACGACCACTTTCGGTGTTGAGATGTTGTCGTAATGACCCTCCATTAAGATCTCAATATTCCGCCATCTCAAGACCCGTTTGCCCAAATCCAACGTGAACCCGTGTGGTCTTAGGAAATCCATTCCCAGGATGCAGTGGTCCATTATATCAGCAACAAGAAACTCATGTTGAAACAGTATATCCCCTACTTGTACTTGGAGTTTGATCTCGCCGTATACGGGTGCTGCTTCTCCCGTTGCTGTTCGTGGCAAAAGTGGTTTGCCTTTGAAGAGAACATGCCCGCTCACCAAATTTGGTCGCAATATTGACCTTGTTGCCCCAGTATCAATTGTGAGGGTGCAAGATTTACCGTCGACTTGTCCATGAACACATAAGTCTGCTTCTCCCCGATGTAGCCTAGACACGATGATGGTGATTCTGGGGACTTTGATCCTCCTAGCCAACCTCTGCCCCACGAAGTTGGCTCTTACGCGTTTCCCGACCCCTTGGATTGAGGGGCCTTATTGCCAGGCTCTGTTTTTGGCCTTAATCTCCTTCTAGCGGCACATGTCGGGCAATAGCTTAATTTCCTTTGCTGCTTGCAGTTTCTTTGGAGATGCCCTCGTTCACCACAATTCCAGCATATAGACGCACTATTCACCTGCGCTTCTTCGCTGATGTTAACGCGCTCACATAAACATTCGTCCGTTGTAACCTGTCGGATTTTGGCTGTGTTACGAGTGGTTGTTTTGGCAGCTTCAAAGTTTAAACAATATGCCAGGGCGTCCTTTACTGAACATTTTTCGGCTAGGCGGAAAGCTTGTTGCAGTTCCCTGTACTGCAACGCGCTTATGAAAGCCTCCGTTGCTGCATCGTCCCGATGTTCTGGGTCGTATGCAGGGTAAGCCAAAAGTGCAAGCCTTTCAGTATCCTGAGCCAACTGCTGTAGAGTTTCACCTGGTTTCTGGATCCGGTTGCGCAGCTGTGACCTATAGATCTGCTTCAAGTGATTATCTCCATACCTCATGTCGAGTGCGTTCATGATAGCGACGGAGCTTGACTGCAACTCGACAGGGACAGTTTGGAGTATTTCCGCGGCTGGACCTCTAAGGGCAAGAATTAAGGCTGTCGCTCGCTTCTGCTTCAAACTGGGTTTTGTAAATGCTCCAAGCTATTTGTCTATCGAAAGTTGGTGCTTTTACGCTCCTTGTTAAGATACTGGCTGTATTCTTTATCTGGCTCGGGTTACTCGCTATTGGGTTATGGTTACTCACTATCGGGATCGGGTTACTCACTATCGGGGCCGAGCTACTCGCTATCGTTACTTTCGCTTGTTTGAAATCTTCTTTTATTCTTTCGATCTCTTCCCGAACCGTCTCCACTTTGCTCATCCTTTCTTCCACTTTGTCCATCCTTTCTTGGAAACCTTCAATTTGATTGTTAAGTTTTCGGTTTAGTTCACCTAAATCTGCTCTCAATTCAGCAGATTGCTTGTCAAATTTCTGGCTAAAGTCCGCTGATTGCTGGTCCAGTTTCTGGTTAAAGTCTGCTGATTGCTGGTCCAGTTTCTGGTTTAGGTCAGTTGACTGCCGGTCGAGCTTCTCGTTAAAGTCGCTTGACTGCCGGTCAAGCTTCTCGTTCAACTCGGTTGATTGCTTTTGAATTACCATCAGCATCCGCATCAGACCTTTCGCAGTCAGAATTTGCTCCGCCTCCTCGCCTCCAGTGCAACTTTCAGCATCGGGAAACTCAACCGTCTCTGGATCCATTCCTTCCGCTACCAGCGCTTCGTTTAACCGGGTGGTTAATCTAGCCTTGCTTCCTTCGGTAAAAATTTTCCGCTTTTCCAATTCCTCCTTTAGTTCCGGTAAAGTAAGTGCATTGATCTTACGCGGCATTTTTTTTATGAGTTGCCTTGAATGCAAAAGTTCTAAAAAAGTGTTCACTATAGTTCTCGTTCTTTTTATTTTTTCAAGTGTTTTTTTTTAATTATTCACTTCACTATTGCACGAATAATCCCACTTCTGACACCAGTGTAGCGCTTTGCCAGGTGCGCGACCTGTTTGCTATTCGCAAATATTGGCAATAGTGAAAATAAAACACTCACGGATTGTTTAAAATTAATGTTTAAAGTTTTATTCTAAGTTTATTCTACACTTTACAATTATTTTACAAAAATCACTTATCACTTTAATGACTCCACTTTTAAATTAATTGATTAATTAAGCACTTATTTAACGCAATTAAACTTTAAACTGAATGAAACTTTTCCAACACTTTTCAATTCTAATTATCTCACCGCACTTTTCTTGCGCGCACTGTCGCTCACTGTCGCGTTTTCATTCACAATGCTTGTCTCGTCGCTCGCCGTAGTCGCTTATATACAACTACTAACCATCCTAGAATCTTCCATGCGGATTGTTCTCGTATGTACGCGCTGAGTCGCTTGCACCGGGATTTGTTGTACTGAGTGCACGCAACTTTGTTTATGTTTACGCATTCGAGAACAATCGATGTGTTGGTAGTTGTAAACATGTTTACGACAGTGTTACAGTATGCGTAACCTGAACACGTCACAATATCGACTATCGTCACTTTAGCAGTTTGATAAATCTTCCTCTTCGATATACGGTTTTTCCAATCCGTCTCAGGCTTCCTGTGTAAACCAGTAAATGCACGAAGACATTTCCTTTCGAAAACTCTTAATCTTTTCATCGTACTAGCACTCTGATTGTACCAGCGTTGGCATCTATATGCTAAAATTGGTCTAACCAGGGTCTTGTAACAGATAACTTTGACCTTTTGATGAATGTATTTAGAATGAAAGAGTCGACGAAGGGCTATGACTACTTTTTGTGCTTTACTCAGCATCGTTTTGACATAATCTGTATAGTACAGGTATTGATCGAGATGAACACCGAGGTATCGAACACAGGATTTATGTGGAACCCTCTCTGAACTACCCACGCCAGTCATTACTTGAAAATCCTTCCAATTAAGTTTCAGGTCTTGACTGGCCCCCTGCAGCGTTGTCCGAACCAAAATTGTTTTGCACTTTTGCGAATTAATTTTCATTCACCAATTATTGATATAGAGCTGCACATCATTAAACATTCTTTGGAGGTTGCTCTGGACTATTGAAGCTTTTCGGTCTGCTGTATAAATGATCAGATAATCAGCAAACGCTACCAATGATCGCAATAGTGAGACATTATAATCAAAGCTATACAGTAGTTTGGGAATGAATATTGAAAATAGTAGAAGCGCAATAACTGTACCCTGTTGTATACCATTCAAGCTCTTGAAGTCGCGCATTGTCGTATGATTTCCATCAGTTACAACAAATGATTTTCCGTATAACATATTACACATCATGACAACAAGGTGTGTGTGGAACCTGTCCTGAAGGAATGTAAATAAGTCCATCTAACCACACGGTATCAAAGGCTTTTTAACCTATCAATGAGACACGCTTCAACACATTCTCTGTCATTTAGCTCCCAACAGATGTCTGAGGTCACTTTCGCTATCGCATGTATGGTCGAATGCCCGGCACGGAAACCAAATTGACAATTCGGCATCAACTCATATTTCTCAATGTGAGTGTTTAAAGCTTTATTTAGTATTACTTCGAACACCTTGCTGATATTAGGCAGCAAGCTGATTGGGCGATAGCTTTTAGGGCACAAAGATTCTTTTCCTTTCTTTAATATCGGAAAACTTTAGCCTTTTCCACTCATTTGGGAAATATGAATTGCTCAACATTTTGTTGAACAATATGCAATAATTTTTAATCCCAACCTCAGGTAAATGTCGGAGAACTATATTCGGAATACCGTCTATACCACATGATTTCTTGTTGTTTATCTTGCCAAATATGAAGCGCAAATCTTCATAGCTGACAAAATAATCAATAAGATTTAAGCTCGGTATGAGGTCAGATGTTAATGTCTCATTGAAATGAAAAGTTGGCTCGCCGTGGAGCCTTGATTTGAAGTCGGAAATAGTTGCTTCGACGACCTCTGAAAATATTTGATTTTATCTCGTAGGATTTGGTAGGTGAACCAATTCGAAATGTGTTCCAATCAGGGCAAGTTTCTGCTATCCATCACATATAATCCTGTTTCCGTTTCTATCCGGAATCGTACTATCAATTTCGATACCAGCCCTATCAAGACGATTTATCTCATCACCAGTGACTCCAAGATTCGATACCTTCACTCACCTTCACAAAGGCAGAGATAACAAAGAGGTTATCCCTACCTGGACGTGAAATTTTGATAACGGACACTTCTAGAAATTCAAAGTTTTTAAATTCGAGTTTTTCAATATTTTGGAAGCGAAAGGATCTTCTAACCAATATCCCGGTGCCACCTCCCCCTTCACCGTGTAGCCTATCATTTCTTACGAATTCAAAATGCTTGAATGTCATGCTGTGCCATGAATTTCGGTGGGTTTTAATGAGAAGCATGATTTCGCTTTTTCTTAGCTTTTCTTTTATTTGTTGAAGGGCACATGGACTGCTTTTGTTTAGATTTGTACCAGGTAAAGTGGTAAATTCTTCTTTTCTACGGTCGATCTTCGTGTCGCGAAGGTTTTGACGGCAATGAATTCCATTTCTGGTGCAGCTTCCTTGAGTACTTGAAGAAGATCGACCGTATCCTCTCCGTAGTCCAAACCCCTCAACAAAAAGGTCCGATTTTTTCACTTTTTAGAGTATGGGTGAAGTGTGGAACTTCCCCAGAATTCAGCGCATCTCTTGCTGACTTGAAATCAACAATCGATTTAGTTTTGATAGTTAACTTTTCTGCGTTAACTCTTTTTATTTAAAAATTCGTTGGCTTTTTTTCGGCTGCCAATAACCGAACCATATCTCTAACGCTTTGTCCGGCGGGACAAAAACATTAATTGGTTGAACCTTTTCTGTGAGAATTTTATTGAAATTTTTCAGAGGAACCAGCAGATCTACCAGTTGGTTTCTTCTTATTTTTTTGATTTTAAATATTGAATAAATTAATGTCTTCATAGAAATACCTTTAATCCTTTCAACTTCCATTTGCTCTTACAATCCGTTCAGCGATGCATAATAATTTGGTTTGCTGTCGTTTGTGCCTCCAGCACTTAGGATTGTTAACAAATGGTCGGACGTGATAATCTTTGTGTTTTCAGTCTTTTTTTGTTGTATGCTCTATTTATCAGTAACCTGTTAATCTTTTTTAATATATTACTGTCTCGTTGGTTGTAGTGAAACCATTTTTTTAAATCAGAAACAAAGTTGCTTTTAAATCATGGCCGATACTGTATGTCCGCGAGCCATTCTTCACTAGCTTCATTTTCATGAATTTATTTTATGTAATTATCCTATTCTGTGTAGTTAGAGCACAGTCTCTTTCATCTCGTGCGTTTTTAGGCGCTTTATCTGTGAGTTTGATTGTTGTCCACTCAGTTTTTTGGAATCCAGTAAAAAATGTACTTTTTATTGCTGTTTACGTCCACCAGGTCTTTCTTTTTGGACGAGACGTATTTAATACTTCTGTTAAAAGCTATTTCTTGCATACAGTGCTGTGATTCTGTAAAGATTATGTTTTCAACTTTATCTGTTATGTGTGCAATAATGGCTAGAGCTGTCACTATGATATCTGCATTTTTGATGGAGGTGTTGTTCCGTTTTTAGACTTTGGTTGTTTCTGTATTGAGATGGTAAATAACACGTCCTGTGACGATTGGGTTTTTGGCAAAAACCGCAATCGTCACTTTTTGGCAAAAAACTTGACATTTAGCAGGTTTACTACAGTGGGATGGTTCTGAACTATTTATTATCTACTATTCGGGCATATTATGTAAGACATTATTGTCGGAGTTGCTAAAACAATTTTTTTCTCCGCAATAGGTACTGTCGAACGTTGCAGTATTTTTATTTTCGTCAGTGATTTTCTCTGCACGAAGTTCCCTGAACGCACTGCCATCCAAATTCTAGATTGTCTTTTACTGCTACAAGCAAGTAAACTCTTATTTTAGACGAAAGTTCTTTTATTATGGCTAATGTTACTGTTTGATGTCTTTTGAGGAACTCAAAGACTTGAAACTTCGTCTACGCTTGAAAATCTTTTCAGTGCAGTTTTGTGTGATTTAATTTTTCGAATGAATATTGTGATACATTCACCATGTTCATTATGTTCAACTCATGTTGTGGTCTTGTTATTACTCTGAAGGTATTAATTGCCTCGGAAAGAGAATTGCCCTTACTTAGTTTACTAATAATGTTATTGCATCTATTCAATTAAGATTGTGCTATTGAGAATTGGTTTTTGATATTCCCTTTGTTACTAAGAACTACCCGAAATTGTTGACCCATTTGACATTTCAAAATTTTATTTAGAATTTATCTTGTGGAAGTCCCATCGAAGTTTCTTCCTTTGCCTATTAATATGAAATCATCCGCATACTGACTTAGTGTTGTGTATTCATAAGCGAGGTGATTCTCCTTATGTAGCTTTTATGTGTGGATAAAATATCTTCTGGTCTTTGCCTTTGATCGTAACGCATTTTCGTCGTTCGAAGTATCAAAGTAATGGCGTTGATCGTGGAGGAGACGGCATACGGCAGGTGACCATTGAAGAATTTGTCATAGTAAGAATTGTATCAAGAAACAACCACGTATATAAAAACACAACAACGAGTGATGCCTTATAAAATATTTTATCATTCATATAATAGTTTCATTTAAAAAAAACTACTGAGGATAAAATCTATCAGAATCGTGCAGAGAAAATTTCAATTTCTTCATATTAAATTACCTTTAGAAATGAATCTTATGAATAGAATTCCATTTGAAATGTTTATTTATTTTAAACTTATCTATTACAAAGTAAGAAAAAATCAATGCAATTTACTGCATACTTTCCGTGTTTTTACTCAGCAATCTGGTTCGTTACTGCACGATTAAGAGCTAAAAATATTTCATAAAAATAAGTGTTCGCATTACCAAACTTTTTATAAAAGAATTTTTTTCAAAAGGAAGTTAAAACGAGTAAAGGATACAATCATTTAATTTTTTTCAATACTTCCTCTGTATTTCTTGAAAAAAAAATTAACATAAATGTAATAAAATACTGAAGTATTGGAAAAGCAGCCGTGATCTTTCCTTCCACTCGTTGGTTTCTTTTCAGAAGGAAAGTGGTAGGGTGCAGGTAAGTACATTGTGGTAGAACTTGAAGTGCCTCGCCGGGTCGCGTTCGTGGTGCCGTAGTTTGTGTATTCGGTTAATGATTTTGATTCGCGGAATAAATTTTTTTTTATCGGTAGTGGCAATAAAGTCTATTGTTTTCGGGCACCGCAATATTACGGGGATGGATGCGCGATTGCTACTGGTTATTTGAATAGATTTTAATTTAATGTGTAGAAGAATTAAAGTAAAGTTATTTTTGAAAATGTCGCGTACAGAATATCGGGCTTTACGGCGGACGGTTCAATAATGGAACCGAAGCGTAAGTTACCTACCGGTCGGACACACATCCGCAAACCTCGCCGAACAGAGCTGCCAGTAGCCGCCAAATCAGTGAACTTTCGATTGGCCGAAAAGTTGACCCGAAGGGTACAGTTCGTTGCCATGCTCCTAGGACTTCACGTCATGATCTCCGTACGAGGCCGACTCGTCAAAGAGTCAACTTCGATTATAAATCCATTACATCGTTCTTATCTTCTTGAGGGAATACAGTATATTATTATTTTCAAAGGCAATGTTAATTGCTTCAAATAGGGATTATTAATTTTGGATTTATGATTATTGATTTAGGAAATCAATAGTGTTGTACTTTATTTCACGTGGACCCGAAGATGTTTTTTTCTGTTGGCTTTTTATGCATTATTTTATGGGTGTATCTTGAAGGTGTGTGGTTGTATGAGGCGTTTGATGTGACTTTGTTTTGAATCATTACAAGAAATGTCGTCTTTTGGTTTGAATTCCATTGCAATTTTGCTGTTCCTGTTGTATTGTCATTGTTGAGTAATTTGTCTTCCCAATTTTCATTGGCATTTAAGTTTTTTTTTTGAAGTTATTCCAACATTTCTCTATAATTAACCATAGCTTTTTGAGTTATTTGTTCCACCCAGGTTTTAATGTTAGGCGTTGTATATGGAGTGTCTTTAATGAGCAGGTTGATGTAGTTTAGGGGTTTTCCCCAAGTTGGGAAACTGCCATATTTATTTATTGTCTGCTCCCGGAACGATATAGATGGATTTTTTCGTAGTTTCTATGGCAATTATTACTGCTTATTTATGGGGATTACTTTGTATTTGATTTTCTATTTTATTTTGTCACTGTTCAGACTATCGATGTATATATTTTCTGAGGTCCATGTTTCCTAAAGGAGCGATATGTGAGTGTTGGGGAAGTAAGGGGCCATTTCTAAGTTTGATCTGGATAATAAGTCGACGGAAGTCTAAAGTTCATTGTTCAGTCCATTGAAAATTAACTGTTTTAATTTTTTTTATGTTACAGCCCTCTACTGATTTGTGCATGGTTGAGATAATCTGTATCTGTTTTATCATCTCCGTGAGCGTAGTAGTTTCAATTTGACACTTGTTGCTATCCTTGGGGTAGTTTTATCCGGTTTGGTTTTAACTAGGCATTGCCCATCGATTGCTGGTCTCTCGAATATGGAAGTTGTTGTTTTTCCTGAAGTGTTATGTTTTTAATTGAACGTATTTTTTAAGTTCTTCTGCGTATCTTATCCATTTCGGACAGTTCTGGTTTATGAACTGCGGAACAGAAATTAATAGTTCCTTAGCACTTTGAGCACTTATTATTTCTTGGAATCTTTTCTCTACAGTTGAATTGTTTGCCCTAAGCCTGAGAAATTTCTACGCAACTTTCGTTTGTAGAAGAAATATTCTACCAGAATTTGAGTATAGTCTGGATGTTCATCTTCTGTAAATGTGATTTGAATTGGTTTTGTAGGAAGTACTTCCTCTAGATTGACGGTGTTCCTTCTGTTAAGCTAAGTGCTTCCATCAGTTTGATCCTCTTTGAGAACATTTCCGAATTTATTGCATGAAACAGTTTCATTTTTTCTCTTCTGTTTTCTCATAGAAAATATTACGTATGACTCTATTCCTAATTAAGAAATTGAGATGCTAGAGTATTTGATTACAAATTTTAGTTAGTGCGCATTATTCATTCTATTTGAAGGGTTGTTTTGTTAGTGGTTACGTTTTGTGCTGTTGAGTTGTCAATGTTATGTAGAGTCCCCTGAATATGATGAAGATAATGTTTTTCCATTTCAATCTTTCCTGTCATAAACTTTACGATTTATATTGAGTTAATTTTTAAAGGGGCTCAGTATATTTTTCAAAACTATACTTGGCAATACTAGCCTTTGATGGTTTTCATTCAGTCATACCATCATCACATTAAACACATTTTTGTGATTTACATTTGCTGTATGTGAAGTGGTGTTGTCCGTGTTTTCCGTATTCCCAACAGCTCACACATTTCGGCAAAAACCTGTGACTCGAAGTTTCTGCCTTGGTCTGCATGTAGTTCACGGGGTACGCCATATCTACTAACCCACTGTGAAATGATTTGCTACGCTACAGCCTCCTGGTTAGGAATTGGGTATACTTCTGGCCACTTACTGAAGTAATCAGCTACAACGAGTAAATACCGGTTTCCCCATTCAGACTACGGAAAGGGTCCTGCGATGTCCACAGCTATTCTTTCGAACGGTACCCCTCGTTATAAGTCTGCGTTTGCCCTCTCGTTATTCGATTTGGTCCTTTAACGGAAGCACATATTGTGCATTTACGACACCAGTCAAGAACGTCGTCTCGAGCGTGGAGCCAGTAGAATCTTTCTCGTACCTTCGTCAGGGTCTTGTTCATGGTGGTGACCATGCTGGTGGTGACCAAGGTGACCTCCCGATGGTGGTGACCAAGGTGACCTCCCGATGTGCCGCCATACATCTTCTTTAGTACTCCTTTGACCCGACTCTTAGGAAGAACAATTTGCATCCTATGTGAATTGCCGTCTGCCGTATGCCGTTTCCTATTTCTGTTTCAGAACTCCATCATCAACCTCAAGGGAGTTCAATTGAGCCCAATAGCTTCTTAACAATGTGGCGCGCGCTGATATCGCCTTCCACTCGGGACGTCCTGTTGTCTCTTTCCATACCAACAATGGTCCAATATCATCGTCGGCTAGCTGAGCGTCCTGGAGTTCGTGCTTGGTCCAAACCTCGTATACTTCTGTTGCTATTACACGCATATCCACACCTTGCTCTTTTTCCTCGGATCGTCGGCAATGTTTAAAGCCGCTTGACATAGGCGATGGGATAAAGCGTCGGCATTCCAATGCACTTCTCCTTTCCAGTGGACGATTTCGTAGTTATGTCGGTGGCTTCAGGTGATTATCTCCACACCTCATGTCGGGTGCGATCATGATAGCGATGTTGCTCGCTCCTGCTCATTCCAGTGATTCGTTTGAGCGGCAGCTTCAAACTGTGTTTTGTAAATGCTCCAAGCTATTTGTCTATCGAAAGTGGGCGCTTTTACATTCCTTGTTGAGATACTGGCGGTACTCCCTATCAGGTTCGGGTTACTCGCTGTCGGGGCCCGGCTGCTCGCTATCGTTACTTTGGCTTGCTTTAAGTCTTCGTTTAATCTTTCAATCTCTTCCCGCACCGTTTCCACTTTGCTCATCCGTTCTTCGAAACCTTTAATTTGAAGATTAAGCTTTTGACTTAGCTCACCTAAATCTGATCTTAAGTTGGTGGATTGCCGGTTGAGCTGGTTTAACGCTGATAATTGCCGATCGAGCTTCTCGTTTAAGTCGGTTGACTGCCAGTCGAGCTTCTCGTTTAAGTCGGTTGATTGCTTTTGCATTATCACCAACATCCGAATCAGCATCAGCCCTTTCGCCGTCAGAGTTTGTTCCTCCTCCTCGCCTCCAGTGTAATTTTCAGCAACGGGAAACTCAAACGACTCTGGATCCGCGGCCAGCGCTACGTTTAACCGGATGATTAGTCTAGCATTGCTTCCGTCGGTGGAAATGTTACGCTTTCCCAATTCCTCGTTTACTTCCGGTAGGGTTAGTGCGTTGATTTTACATGGCATTTTTCTGACGAGTTGTCTTTAATGCAAAAGTTCACAAAGTGTTCACAATAGTTCGCGTTATTTTTTTTATTTATTTTATTTCAGGATTGCACTATTTTATTTCACTATTGCAAGAATAATCCCACTTCTGACACCAGTGTTGCGCTTTCTCAGGTGCGCGACCTGTTTACTTCGCAAATGTTCGCAAACACACACGAACTAATTTAAAATTTGTTGTTTGATAATTTATTCTTTTAATAAATTTCACAAACACTTCACACTTAATTATTTTCACGACTTTCAGTCTTACTTATTCACTTTTATTTTAATTAATTGATGAATTAAAGCAATCACTTTCACTCGCTTTTTAATCCGCGTACGATTGGACTCACTTCTTCGCTATCGCACTGTTGCTTAATCCACCAGATTCACTTAATGCACAAGACTTCTCTTCGCCGCTCGCTGTAGTTGCTTTAATACATGTTTCAACCAATCCGGAATCTTCCACGTGGATGATTCTCGAGTTTACACGCTGAATTATTTACACATGTATCGTCTTACTCAATGCACGCAATGTGTTTACGTTATGCCTATTTCCTCTTCGAGAATGATCGGTGTATTGGTTATTGATACTTGTTTACGAATTTGCTCTTAAGACGACAGTAGCGCGTGACATTATTCGAACATGTCACATATATATTGAGTTGGGGAAAAAATAATTTCGCTTCTTCCTAATAGATGGTGTTAGAGTTGTATGTCTCTAGTAATGATTATTCAGTGAAGTCATACTATAGCATGTCTAGAAGTTTCGAGTCTGTATAACATTTTAGAGTGCGAATTACCGTCATTTGTTTACTCATTTGAAAATTATTGCGTATTGCTTATGGAGATTCCAGAAGGCCACTCTCGTCACAGTTTGCTTTTTTACTTCCGGAAAGGAATAACTAGCCCAGGCTTCTCGAAAATTTTGTTATGTTTATGGTGATGACTGCTTAAGTAAACGTCAGTGTCAGAATTGGTTCACTCGACTTCGTTCCGGAAACATCGATCTTAAAGATGAAGCTCGCCCTGGTCGGCCAACCGTTGAAAAGTCGATCAAATTCTTAATGAAATCGAGGTAGACCGACATATTTCATCTCGTGACATTGCTGTGAAACTGAACATCGACCATAAAACAGTTTTGAACCATTTACATAAGCTTGGATACCAAAAGAAGCTCGATACTAGGGTTCCACATGAACTAACATTGAAAAATTTAATGGTCCGAGTTTCCATTTGTGAATCCCTGCTCAAATAAAACGAAATCAAGCCATTTTTGAAACAAATGATTACGGGTGATGAAAAGTGGATCGCGTACGACAATAATGTGCGAAAGAGATCGTAGTTGAAGCCCGGAGAAACTTCACAAACAGTAGCGAAGCCCGTATTGACGCCACGGAAGGTGATGCTGAGTGTTTGGTGGGATTGGAAGGGTATTGTGCATCATGAGCTGCTCGAACCTGGCCAAACTATTAATTCAACTGCCTACTGTCAACCATTAATGCGATTGAAAAAAATCGGCAAGAATTGATCAATAGGAAAGGCGTTATCTTCCATTACGACAATGCTAGACCGCACATATCTTTAGTGGATCGTCAAAAGCTGAGAGAATTTGGCTGGGAATTTTGATGCATCCACCGTATAGCCCTGACCTTGCCCCGTCGGATTATCATTTGTTCCGGTCTCTGCAAAACTCTCTTAATGATGTAAAGTTGGTTTCTAAAGAGGCTTGTGAAAATCACTTAGTTAAGTTTTTCGCCCAAAAACCTCAGAAATTCTACAGTGACGGAATTATGGTTTTACCTGAAAAGTAGCAAAAGGTAATCGATCAAAACGATATATATATATATATATATATCGATTCCAATCCGGAATCTTCCACGTGGATCGTTCTCGAGTTCACGCGCTGAATCATTTACATATTTATATATATATAGATAATTGACGAAGACTAGATACTAAGTTACAAACTGAAATTCACTTATTACTCATTTTGTTTATAAGTCGGTGAATCAAAAATGTTGATTTATTTAAATCATTTAAAAGTACTTTACTTTTCTTTCATTATTGACGCATTCCCGCACAAAATTCAAACAAATTTGCTCTCTCTAGACGGACTAATTATGTTTTTCTTTTCAGGTTGCCTTCAATTTTGATATTCTGCTTTTGCTGGAGATGGTTCGAAATTTCACTTACCGCCGTTTCACTAGATTTTACGTTTTTCCTTTTTTTTTATATTTAACGAATTGTTGGTGCTACGTAATTAATATTAGCACTGAAAGCAAACCTGGAACCGTTATTTTCAATGCTTCTTTCAATAGCTTACGCGCAGATCGTCGTTATAAGTTAAGCCCGTATCAAAATGCACCATTCGTATACGATATGTTTCATGTCAATGAAAATTCTGGGAAAGTTGTATTAAAACGCTACGTAAATTGCGACGGAATCTTATATCCACGTATTTTTACACTTTATATTGAATCGATGCCCACATGCCTGCAGAGCATAAACTATTGCAGCTTACCCCTCCGCATATTTATCAATGGTGTTAATTGTCATGATCAACGACTGGTGAGCACTGAACGAAAAGATTATCAATCGAAATATCTCCGGATAAATCAACAACTCAACAGCCAGTTTTCAAAGTTTATGAACCATGAGAACATAGTTATAAATGTTAATTTAACGAGGCTCGTTCTATTTCATAAAGCACTTCTAATGAAAAATTGGATGTCACAAACTATTGCTTCGTATGAAATTTACACAGATGATAATATCGAAGAAATTTGCTTCAAAAAATCACAGTTCTTAAGTAATTTGGAAAATTTTATGCCAGAAACTGTTACTAATGCTTGTAAAATCCGATTTTTGTCCATTTCGGATTCAAGATTCAGAATCGAACTTAAAAATTATGACATCGTCGCAAAATCAAACATTTGTGTTAATGAAAAAATATTTAAAGTTCTAGTGACTCTAGAGTTTAGTTGCAGTGAAATGTACGGTACCAAACTGAATCATCAAATTGGAATCATATATCGTCAGCATAAATTGAACAATACTGACTTAGCTTCACGTGTTAGACGTGAGCTTACAAATCAAAGCCCATTCTTTGAACAAAACCTCTTTACTGGATATGTTTTAGAGGAAAGCATACCAGGTGAAGTTGTTATTACAATTCAAGCTCACGATCCTGAAAACTCTCCACTTTTATACCATATGACTTCCATTCTTGACTCACGGTCTCAGTCTTTTTTTACAATCGATCCTCATACAGGTGTTGTAACAACTACCACTAGCTTAGATCGCGAAGAAATGCATGTCCATTATTTTCAAATAACGGCGTCAGATGAAAGTTTTCTTCCACGGTCAGCAACAACAACACTTCAAATTAATGTTGAAGATATCAACGACAACTATCCCTTATTTGAAAAAGATAATATGAATGCAACAATCTGGGAAGGATCACTCATTGGAACTGCTGTAATAACCGTCCGCGCAAGCGATTACGATAGCGGGAAAAATGCTGAAATAGAATATATCATTGAATATATAACTGACGTAGGACATCATAACGAACGAGATGTGACAGAATTTGAAGTTAACCCTAAAACAGGAATCATATCAACCAATGCCGTATTGGATCGTGAAGAAGCAGATATTTATACAATCTTCGTAGTAGCCCAGGACTCCCCTATTGTCTCATATAATAGAAAATCAACCACAGCTACTGTCTTTGTGAAGGTTTTGGATGAAAACGACAACTATCCACAATTCGAAGAAAGAGTATATAGCGTCCAAATCAAAGAAGATGAAAAATATAATAATATTATTGCCCATATTAAAGCTAGCGATGCAGATGATGGGAATAACGCTGCTATTCGCTACGCTATTATCAGCGGCAACACTCAAGCGCATTTTTCAATTGACTCCGTAAGTGGAGAAGTTACTTTGATCAAACAACTGGACTATGAAATTATTCAAAGTTTTCGGTTAGTTGTTCGGGCTCAAGATGGTGGCTCTCCATCGAGAAGCAATACTACACAACTATTGGTGCAGGTAATTGATGTAAATGATAACTCTCCGAAATTCTACGTAACCCAGTTTCAAGAATCTGTGCTAGAAAGTGTTCCAACCGGATATAATGTTATCCGAGTGCAAGCATATGATCCTGACCATGGTTTAAATGCAGAAATACAATACAGCTTAAGAGACAATGATGAACATTTTCCTTTTATAGTTAATGACAAAACTGGTTGGATACATACAAAATGGCAACTAGATAGAGAAAATTGTTCTCGTTTCACATTTCAAGTTATTGCTACTGATAGAGGCGACCCACCATTGTCTGCAAGTGCAAATGTTATAATTATTGTTCAAGATGTGAATGACAACGATCCTTCATTTCAAACAAAATATTATGAAGTAACTATTCGTGAAGATATTCCACCTGGAAGTTCGGTGCTCACTGTCAGTGCAACGGATCCTGATGAAAATTCAAGATTACATTATGATATAATTTCAGGAAATTACAGAAACAGATTTGCAATTAACATTCAAAATGGAAAGGGAATAATAACAGTTGCACAGCCGCTAGATTATAAACAAGAATTTCACTTTCTCCTTACTATTACTGCTACAGATTTAGGAGGGCGACTTGACACTGCTTACGTTAATGTTAATATAACAGATGTTAACAACTTTGCACCAGTTTTCGAAAATTCACCATATTCCACAGTTGTAATGGAAGACATCCCAATAGGTACCACGGTAATCATAGTATCAGCAATTGATAATGATTCTGGTATAAACGCACAAATAACATACATTTTGGAAGATTCAAAAAACAGTTATGTCCATAAATATCCATTTGCCGTACATCCTAAAACGGGTGCTATAACTACAATTCACCCATTGGATCGTGAACAAAGCAGTTCTTACCTTCTTGCGGTTAGAGCAGTTGATGCCGGCATTCCGAGTCTTAGCGATACCACTGATGTGGAAATAGTCGTCTCGGACGTTAATGACAATGCACCAAGATTTGAAACATCTGAATATCGAGTTTCTATCAGCGAGGATGCAACAATTGGAAGTTATGTAATGCAAGTCTGCGCTCAAGATATCGATACTGGCTCAAATGGTCAAGTAACTTATTTACTTGATGATGAAAACATTATAGAAGGTTCCTTTATTATTGACTACTTATCTGGTACAATACGCACGAACAAAATTTTAGATCGTGAAAGCTGTTCTGAACACGTCGTGGTTGTGATAGCCAAAGACAAAGGCACACCACCGCAAAGTGCATCTATAAATGTTGTAATTAAATTGGAAGATATAAATGACTCGGCACCATCATTTTCTACTGATAAAATTATTATGCACATACAAGAAAATTCACCAATCGGGTCTACAGTCGGAACAATCGAGGCGAAAGATCCAGATGAAGGTGTGAATGCTATAATTCAATATTCAATAGTTGGCGGTATAGATTCGAATTTATTTGCCTTAGTTCCTAATGTAGAATCAAATTTTGCGGATATAATAACTATGACACCAATAGATTTTGAATCACCAAAAAAACGGTTTGAATTAATAATTCGTGCAGCTAGCCCTCCTCTTCGGAATGATGTGCATGTTGAAATATTAGTAATAGACGTTAATGACAATGTACCAATTTTAAAAAATTTTAACATTATTTGTAATAATTACCAAGATCATTTCCCTGTTGGTGAAATCGGCAGAATACCTGCATATGATGCTGATATTTCCGATCGTTTAAAATTTAAAGTATTTTCAGGAAATAATGCGAATTTTATTAACATAAACGAAAGTACCGGAGGGATAACGTTAAGTCCGCAACTTAATACAAACGTACAAAGATCTGTTGTCATGGGTGTATTTGTAACAGATGGGATTAATGAAATTACGTCAACAATGCAGCTCATTGTTCGTCTTATAACCGAAGAAATTCTATCGAACTCGGTGACTCTCACTTTAAGTGAAATATCAGTGGAAGCTTTCTTATCGGCCATGTATAACGTGTTTGTAAATTCCGTAGCGGTAGTTATACCTTGTCCACAAGAAAACATTATTGTTTTTTCCATTCAAGAAGATCATGAAACTATAGGGGAAAAAATCGCACTTACTTTCTCTGTTGTTATTCCCAATCTTCATAAAGAAAATTTTTTTTCTATAGAATATTTACAGGAACGCATCCATCTCCACCGTGCTACTCTAAGTAAAATAGCAGGAATAGAAATTCTTCCCTTTGAAGATAACGTATGTGTCAGAGAACCATGTTTGAACTTTGAACAATGTACGACTGTTTTTAAGTATGGTAACGCTTCAACGTTCATTAGTAGTGATACATTATTATTCAGACCGATACATCCAGTAAAACATTTTGCGTGTCATTGCCCTCTAGGTTTTGTTGGGGGTGTTGAACACTACCTTTGCGATAGGGAAATTGATTTATGCTATTCAAATCCATGTCATAATAATGGAAGCTGTTTTGAACTTGAAGGAGGATATAGTTGTACTTGTGGAAGAGAATTTACTGGAAAGAATTGTGAAAAAAAGATTGACGTAAAGTTATGTGCTAATGATACATGCAATTTGTGTTCCTCAATTGAAGATGTTACTGATTTGCATTTGCAAGACAGGACCAGAATTTGTGGTCTCAAATCTCGGTCTTTTGGTCAAAACTCGTTTATAACATTCAGTAGCCTGAAATCAAGGTACCGCTTTAATATCAAACTCAAGTTTGCCACGCTTGAATCTAACGCCCTTTTATTTTATAACGGACGTTACAATGAGCTACACGATTTCATTGCTCTATCAATTATTGATGGACGAGTCAGCTTTTCGTTTTCACTTGGGGGAACAGAACAAGTAGTGAATGTTTATCAGAGCACATTGATTTCAGATGGAATGTGGCATATCGTTGAGGTATCATATCACAATCGAACGGCCACCGTAACCGTAGATGACTGTGATAAAATATTAGGCTTGAAGATGAACTTGAACAACGAGTTCAACTGTGTTAATCAGTCAACATTGCTTCTCGCTGAAAAGTGTTCTTCTCTAACTGCGCCGTGCTATCGTTTCTTAGATTTAACTGGGCCTTTTCATCTAGGAGGTATATCAATGCGACCCAAACATTTTCCTTTTGGGGTTAACGAATTCTTGGGTTGCATTTCAGATTTTTCTATTGACAATCAGCTTATTGATATGAACTCATTTCTATCTGAAAACGGAACGACGGTAGGATGTTCCCAAAAAGCTTCGCATTGTAATTCAGAACCTTGTTTAAATGGTGGAATTTGTCTAAACGGATGGAATCGACATCTCTGTGTGTGTCCTCAAGAATATACTGGCTACAGATGTCAAGAAACAACTAGCTCCCCATGGCGTTTTTCAAATGGTAGCTTCTTAAATTTTAATCCAGTGCTACGACCCATTCAATTTCCTTGGAATTTTGGGTTATCAATTCGTACTTTACAGGAAAATAGTTCCTTGTTTCAAATTCAAATCGGTCAAAATAGTTCACTTATTCTTAGTTTGGGAAATGGAATTTTGCACTTGTGTTATAAAAGTGATTGCATCCGCTTACAATCTTTCAGTCTTTCAGATGGAAACTGGCATCGAATAGATGTTTATTTCATAGATTCTCATGTAAAGTTTTCCATAGATTACGACCAAAGGATGTCTTTTCATACATTTCACAAAAACATACAAGGCCAATATATCGGAAAAATTAGAATGGGAATTTTTGATTATACACTTCTTAATTTGGGCAATTTTTCTGATTATAACGGATGCATACAAGACGTTCGTGTTAGTGGCGTGCAAAATATACGAAATATGCCGTTAGTTAGTGAAAAATTGGAAGATGGTTGCACCTCAAAAGCTGAATGTTTAAAAGCATGCCCAATGAATTCTTTTTGCGCCAAAAGATGGGATGAAGCATATTGCATGTGCCAAAAAGGGTATATTGGTTCCAATTGTACTTCCGTATGTGCACTACACCCATGTCATTCTGGAAACTGTCACTTGGACAATCAACTACCGAAATTTTATCGATGTGAGTGCAATGGCACATCAGCATATGGGGAGTACTGTGAGCATTCGTTGGAGCTTCCTTGTCCAACCGGATGGTGGGGTGAGAAGATTTGCGGTCCATGTAAGTGTGATATCCATAAAGGATATAATCCTGACTGTAATAAAAAAACGGGTCAGTGCTATTGCAAGGATTATCATTTCCAGCCATTTAATAGCTCTGGATGTTTACCTTGTAATTGTTACTCTATAGGGTCTTTAGGGAGTACTTGTGATGTTCTCACTGGGCAATGTGTTTGTAGAGAAGGGGTCATAGGTCGTAGGTGTGATTCTTGCACAAACAATTATGCAGAAGTCACTGTTTCTGGGTGTGTGGTTGTGTACGATGCTTGCCCGCGGTCTTATTCAAACGGAATTTGGTGGGAGCGGACAGGTTTAGGCAAGGTAGCAGTTCAAGATTGCCCAAGTAAAGCTAAAGGAGTAGCTTTGAGAAAGTGCGATGAAGTCACTGGTAGGTGGAGTGGTGCGAATTTGTTTAATTGTACATCAAAACCTTTTCTTGAACTTAAAAAAAAATTGGAACGGATTGAGAATGGCCAGTTGGAATTGAATTCATTCCTTAGTATAAAGTTGGTGCGCAATTTAAAAAAGGCATGTGAAGCTGTTTCCGAATTAAAAGTAATGGATTCTTATATGACAGATCAAACTGATTTCGTACATAGAAATTTATATGGAATAGACGTATTTGTAATAGACAAATTGTTGCATTATATTATCAAATTTGAATGCACTTTGCATGGCTTAAATCTATCTCATAGCCAGGATAAAAATTTTGTCGATAACATAGTTTTTATTGCAAGCATAATTTTGAGCGATACTTATGAGTCAATCTGGGACCACATACAAAGAATAACATTACGAGGACCCGAAAATTTGCTGGAATTATTCGAAGATTACATGAAAATACTCGGTGAATCACATTATGATATATTTTCTACTCCTTTTGAAGTAGTTCATGAAAATATGGTGCTTGGGATGGATGTAATACCAATTAACGTCTCAACCTCACATGCAGCGATTAATTTGAGATCACCAGCAATAAGAAAAGAAGGATATGAAGGTAAAAATATCAATTTTTATCCGACTTCTAGAAACCCCCAACCTTTTAAGGGACAAAGCCTATTCACGACAATACCGAAATATGATAACTATATGCAGGACAAAACAAAGTTTGATAAATATACAAAAGTCTTATTACCAATAAGTCTTTTAGAAATCAATGCGGCATCAGGTACTTCATCTGAACCATTTGATTACCGCATTGTTGTCGTTTATTCTCAATATAAAGATAGCTCAATTTTCCCGAAGCGTTATGATGAAACTATTTCCAGGAGTGAAGATATTCGCATTGCGAGCACAATTTTTACGTTACAAATATTAAAAGCTTTTAATCAAAAACGACTTCTATTGGACGAACAAACTCAATTTCCAGAAGTTGGTGTTAAGAAAAAAGTAGATTCTATTAAATATGTCGAAGAATCACCCTATGCAATAATCGATAAGAATTTTATAAATAGAAGCATAAGCGAATTTATGTATGAACCAATGCAATCAGGAATACTAAATTATCCAATTATTATACAAATCATGATAAATGCTATTGAATCTAAATTTTTATCAAAATTAAATCCGCAATGTATTAGATGGAGTCAAGTTTCTAAAAGCTGGACTCGCATAGGTTGCCATACAGATTCTCCTAGCTATGAGACACTTAAAGACAAAAAATATATATTTATAAATTGTACTTGCAACCAAGGATCCACTTACTCGGTTCTGGTTGACGTAATAAATATTGATGAAAATTTTGAGATCACAAAAACACAATTTGGTGTTTGGTCATCATATATATTATCTTTATTTATGCTTGCAATAGTATTTATAAGCCTTTCGCTCTTAGAAGGTGGAGAAAGCAATTCGATTTATATTCGCCGTTATATAGTCGTGAGCACTTTTAGTGCCGAGCTCTTCTTTTTCATTGGAATTCAAACGCAGGAAGCATTATGGCATAAATCGTTCTTATGCAAATTTTTAGGAACCACAATGCATTACTTCTGGCTTAGCGCTTTTGTTTGGAAGACACTAGATTGTTTTCATCTGTATCGAATGTTAACTGAAATGCGTGATATCAACCACGGTCCAATGAGGTTTTATATTGCGGCTGGCTTTGGAGCCCCAGCAGTTATAGTGTGCGTTGCAGTAGGATTACAAACATATGAATATGGAAATAGTTTATTGTAAGTCATAAGTTATTCTTACAAGAAAATAATTTTATTTTATATTTCAGTTGTTGGCTGCCACTATACGAACCTTTGGCATGGTGCTTATTTGGTCCAATTTGCGCTCTGGCATGCATTTGTTTATTTCTTCTTTTCATGTGCATTAAATCCGCGTTTAAACTAAAAGGACACATTTCAGGATGTGGCGATCTAAGGAACCTTCTTTTTCAATCTGTTATTACCCTTCCTTTAATTACAACCACATGGATCCTTTCGGTACTTAGCACGTATAAAAGCTCTGAAATGTTCATCAGAATGTTATGTTGTGCTGTTCTACTAACTTCTACATTCCTTTTAATTACAAATTGTATCAACGCACAAACTCGAGGAAATTTGTACTTACGTTATCTTCAGTGTTTGAGAAAGAATGTTCCAGTCGTTGATTCATTGCATACAACACATTCATTTGAAAAAGGCATTGCTAAAAAATCGCTTTATTCACACCCACTCAAACATAATATTGGAATAAGCACATCAAGTACAACATCAAGAAGCACAGGAAAAACAAATTCAAGTTTCCGTAGGTATGTTTAACGTAATCTTTCTGTAACATTTATTTGTATTTTATCTACAATATTCTACTTTATTTTTTTATTTATACTCTGGAGACTTCAGATATAAAATATTCTGAGAAAAATTAACATGATTTTATATATAAGATAAAGATTCTGCCTATTACTAGATTAGATGGTATCTATCTAAATCCTATGTATGCTAATAATGATGCAATTAGTATCAAATCGGCAAAATGTTGCCCGGAAAAATTTCTAATGTGAAACACAGTTTACAGTTTTTAAATAGTTAATACTACAGTAAATTTTACTTCTTAACATTTGATGTATCTAGCACTAGCGGACCTCGATGCACTTCGTTGCAACCAAAAAAAGAAATAGAATATTCTAGATTTTTTTATGAAATGAATGCATTGTATTTCAAAATTATTTATGTCAATCCAAAACATTTGGATATACAATATTTTTCGTTTGCTCATTTGGAGCGACCACAAACAAACAATTTGGAGTTCCAACTCTAGAGGAGGCCATGTATAGCTGTTCATGTGAAAAACAGGGCTCCTCCAAATTTAATCCGCATATTTGAAGCGTTTGTCCTTGCGTCTTATTGATGGACATGGCAAATGATAGACGCACTGGGAATTGCAAACGCTTTAATTCAAATGGCATGTCTGTTAGAATCAGTGGAATACGTCACAACAGATGTCACTGCACCTGGAAATTTTTCTTGAATCTGGTAATTGATTGCATTGACGTGTACATTTTAGGTGCCAGTATTGCGCGTTCGCTCAACTAATTGTGATTCCTGTAATGTTGAACAATATTTGGAAACACACTTTTAATCAACTCCTCTGTTGATTGGAGAATGGTACAAAAATATTTCGGCAATGTAATCAATCCATTTGTATTATCGACTCGAACTTTGCCATTTCAAATATCTAACAATTGCTTCGAGAACAGATCTGCAGATTAGTCTTTGTGCAACTTATCGCGCATATTTATGTTTAATGTTTTACACATGTCGCCACAGAAGAGAAGACTTTAAGCATGCATTGATCTCATCCGCCGGTGTTGATCGTGGAACCAAAGGCAATATTTGACGAAAATCGCCTGACAATAATATCAATGCACCACCAAAAGTTTCTTGCTTCTGACGTAGATCTTGCATTGTACGGTGTAATGCTTCTAGCGATTTTTTAGCGTCATTGTACATTCATCCAAAAGAATAATTGCTGCTTGTTGCAAAACATTTGCCATCCCAGAATTTCTTGAAATATTGCACGTGTGATGTTCAATCACCTGTTAATTTGAGAATAATTATAATTTACAATAATTAATATCGATTAAATTTTAAAGTGATCAATCACTAAATATAAGCACACCTGCACATTCAACGGCAATTTTAATGCAGAATGCGCTGTTCGTCCACCATCCAATAGAGTAGCACGAAGCAAGTGCCAATGCAATTTTTCGTTGCAATCGAATGGTTGCCAAAATCAGTGATATCAAAAATGTTTTTCCCGTACCACGAGGCGCATCCAAAAAAAAATCCACCGACTTTATTTTGTATAGCTTGCATGATGGTATCATAGACATGTTTTTGATGATCATTTAATTTTGGAACATTCAAATTGACAAATGTTTGCAATTTTTTGGGATCATACTGTTGTTCACGTTTCAATTCGCGATCAAATAAATCATGCATAGGGCGATTGGATGGTGACAAACGTAATTGCCCTAATGCTTTATTTGCAATCGTTAGGCACATTTCTTTAATCGCTATCAATGCCTCATTATACATTTCCAATGAAATCAGCAAATCAGCGTTTCTTGTGTGATGACGCATTCCAATCAAATAGACTTCTGCCATCAAATCTTTCTATTTATTCCACAATGGAAAACTTGTTGGTACGATTATGGCATACAACATACGTATTTGATGTGGAAAAGTGTTAAATCCCAATGCGCATCATTTTCAAGTAAACCGAATTGCTCACATGCTTCACGATACGTCACACATAAATGACCATTTACTCTTCGCAAATGTTGAAATGAACGTGCTCCAAAAACATAACAACCGCAAATAATAACATTCTGCATTGTTTGGATGAACTGTGTATAATCTTCCCATGGTATCTGCAAAAAACACCCGGATGGCCATCAACAGGTGTTCCTTGTTTACGTCGTTGCCATTTCTTTGCAGTCCAAGTGAAATGCGTTACATCTGAATACAGCAACGTTCTGGCAAATTCATCGCTTTCATTCAATTGAAATAATGCAGTTAATGTTGTTGCTGGTGGCTTTGCTGTTCTCTGCTGTGCATTTGCATCGGTAAAATACACACGCTGGCCATTTTCAAAATGAACAGCTAAATGAACAACAGCAGGATATCGCTCATGAAAAAAAGCTTCATTAGTGCTAATGTAGCGCCCCATTTGATATTGAGCGATTTCATCATTGCTATTGTCACCGGCTACTCCAAAAACAGTCATATCGCTGCCTTTATTCACATATTTTCAAATGTATTTAATCGATTTCACAGAATTACAGTACTCAACATTTATGTGAGCCTGAAATACTTTTGACAATAGTGGAGAATAAAGCAGAATCCAAAGATTATCAACTTCAATGTCTTGATTGCGTATTTTAATTATTGTTGTATGGCCATTATCCTCCGGTGACCGACGTCGTTACAATGGGTATCCGTCGTCACCTGTAATTGTATCCGAAGTTATTGCTCTTGAATACCGTTTTGTACATTTTCCATCGATCATGCAAGGTGAATTCATATTTATTTGACCGCAAGGACCATGGATCATATTTTTCGTGACAACTTCAAATAATTCTGGATCACTCTATGGACGTTCAGCTGATATAATGTTATCAATTAGATTGAGTGTTATTTCACGAACCAGCCATATTAAGATGTGCGCTTGCGGCAGCCCTCTCTTTTGCCATTCAATCGAATACATCCAAGCAATGCTCTCCAAAAATTCGCAATTTGATAATCAAATCGATCAGTGCTTTTATTTTCTGTCGAAATATACGTGCTGTTATACCGTGTCGATCTGTTGGATTCTGACCGTCAAATAAATTGTTTTTTGTCATGTGGATTGCATGTGAATATTATGAATAGGTCGGGACGACCATATTTGCAAACGTTTGACATTGCATCTTGCGTATGTTCGTGCATGTGGCGCGGACTGCCAACATATGTCGATGATAATATTGTTAAACGTCCGATATCATTAACATTTCCATCATTCACTATTGTATTTCGCAAGTATATATATTCTTCCGATCGCAATTTGCATTGATTCAATCGAAGGTAATTAAGGAGTTCTGCTTCAATTTTCGCATACATGTCAACAGCGTATTGATGGAAAAGTTTGCCACATCGCATACTAAAGCTGTCTTCTTGTGGGCGAATCTCGAATCTTTACGAATAATAATTCAACCCACTAACTTTTTTTTCTATCTCACGACCTATGATGAATACAGAATCAGAAAATTAAAATCATGTCTTTTTGTTTTGAAATAAATGCATATTAAATTGAATTCATATATATTTTACCGGTTCGTGGATCTATCATTCGTATATTGACATGGTAGCCGTCGTCACCTTTCCAGTGCAATAATGGATATTGTAATGCATCATAGCTGCGGTGAAGCTCTGAAACACGCCGTAATTCTGCATTTCTTCGATATAGCACAATATCGCGAGATTGAAAATGGTCTCCAACAATTACATTGGCCTCTTTATCAATTGTTGGTACATTAAATCGTCTCGTATGCTCTCCAAAGGACATTTTGTCAGCCCTGATAACGATTCTGTGATCATCAGATGGCATACGATCAAGAGCGGTTTTAAACAATCGAATTAATTCATTGTGCATTGTGATGTAAGAATATATGAAGTTCAGAAACAATTGGTTGCCTTGCACGCGCAGCAATTGTACAACGTCGATCCAATTCACGATTTGCATCTCCGATAAAAAAGATTTGCAAAAATTGATGATCAGCATCAGGATATGATAATAAGGAACCAGTTCGATGATAAATTTGACCTTGAATCTGTAATATTTGTGAAATGTAATTAGATGCTGGGTCAGAATTCTGAGCACATCAAAAACATTGCTGCTCAGATCGCATTTTTCACATGATATTCCGCATAAAGTAATCACCTTAAACGTCGAAATGAAATTGTCTCTTACAATTTTGGTCGCACCAAAAGAAGTCATTTGAAATGCTTAGACGTTTCAAAAATGAAAGAAGTGGATAGGGAGCAAATTCAAATGCTGGCAGTCTAACTTTGCCAGTAGCACAACACATGCCAGGCGTTTCACCTGGCATTTGTTGTGTATGACCGGCTGTATCAGAATCCAAGAGTGAAAGAAAGTGATTGGCAAACATGCGCATTTTGACAGCTTCATCTGTTTGACATTTGTATGCTGTCAATCAAATGAATGTGTGTGTTTATGAGTTTGTGTATTAGTTTGGATCGATTTTTTTCGTTAGGTCAGACCGAAATTTTTCCTCTTTTTTTTTCATATTTCAAATTTTTTCAAGAGAGGGGGGGGGGGGCTGGGACCATACCCAATCGATCACAAAGTATGTGCATGGGGTGCGGAAAGGAAGGTGAACTTATTTTTTCGCTCGAGATATTTGCAATTTTTCGATTTTGCGTGTATTTGTTGTTGTTTTACAAAGAGCGAGTTCATTTCAGGAAAAATCATAACTCAAGAATGGCTGGACCGATTTTAGATTTCCAAATCAACTAAACATCATCACTTCTCCCTGCACCTTCCCTAAATTTTGGCAATCGGTTGAGCCGTTCTTGAGTTATGGAGTGACAATCAAAATGTACACTTTTTTATGTCCGTTGATGACTTCGAGTAGACATCGGTATTCCATATATACCACACGGTTAAGGTATAATACGATCAGCCGAAACTCCACTTATAGTACTATTTAATTAGCTTATACAAACCGTTCACTTCTATCTCTATTGGCAAATTGGGCGTCCACATCGAATAATTCAAAATAAGATATTATGCGTGCATTTAAGTCGGTAACAATAGCAAAATTGCAAGGGAAAGATACGAAACCGTTTGTGTGATGTCCTAAGCTAATTTATATCTCGATCAAGAAACTCATCAACTTTCAGGAGGTTCTGAAATGTAGAAGATGGTAAGACTCATGAAGAACATAACCAGGAAAATTGGTCGGTTAGAAGTACCCCGAGAGTGTCCCATGCACGAATCTCCATTCATCATGTTAGCGAGAACGGCCCTACATCATCAAATAATCTACCCAGACTTCACTTCAGGAGCTACGACGCCAACGGGACGGGATCTAATGGTCCAGAGTTATTTGTATCCATCCACCTTACCGGGGACAGTCTCTGTCAATGGAAAAGTTGCTATATGCCGACCTAGGCCGAATGTTGGCATTAGTTATAGGTAAGCCTGGGAGTCAAACCGAACAAGTTTCGATTGTGTTTGGATGCGTGGCGTGCGATTACCGTCCCGATCATGTCCACTTCTCCCGTGGATGTCCACTTCTCTGATTGGCGAAATACTAAGTCCAATATACAACATACCGCCATCTACTCCTCGTAAGCCAATGTCTCAGAACGCCTGAACAGGACGCTATTAGCAGCAATTAGAGCCGTCATCCACGCAAACCAAGAAAACTATGAAGCATGGTTGTCCGCGAGAATTTGCCCTGTGCGTTCTTCGTACTATTCTGCCGGAGGATTCGCACCTTACTTAGTTGTCGACAATCAATGCGTTTGGGCGAATCTGTCGTGTCAATGGAACCGCACAAGAAACAACAGGTAATCCGCGACAAGAATATACTTAATCACGTAAAATAAACACAGCTTCAAGCAGTTTCCTTTTAGGAGAAAGGGAAAGGAAGCTGTTGGCTTGTTGGACGAAAAAACAGTTTCCGTTTTTTTCCGAAAAAACGTTTCCGATGTTTTCAATGATAAAAATTTAGTTTGGTCCAATTTAGTCAGATTTGTGGTTTAGTTTGTATTTTATCTCAAAGATTTTCTAAAATTTCAAATTTATAAGAAGACCTTCATAATATCTGCATTATCATCGGCTCATTATTATTTCAACATGACCGCATTAATTAAAAATCCAAAATACAAATTTTAACCGCTTCATGTGATCAGCAATGGTGGGAACCTTCATCACACGTTTTAGGTCATAAATGTGGGTTATATTACGTATTGGTAGATAAATATAGACATGAGCTTCTCACATAGGTTACTATTGTTTACAACTGATGTATATTACCGTCCAAAGAGATCGTCAGATCTATATGCTAGGGGGGGGGGCTGGGACCATACCCAATCGATCACAAAGTATGTGCATGGGGTGCGGAAAGGAAGGTGAACTTATTTTTTCGCTCGAGATATTTGCAATTTTTCGATTTTGCGTGTATTTGTTGTTGTTTTACAAAGAGCGAGTTCATTTCAGGAAAAATCATAACTCAAGAATGGCTGGACCGATTTTAGATTTCCAAATCAACTAAACATCATCACTTCTCCCTGCACCTTCCCTAAATTTTGGCAATCGGTTGAGCCGTTCTTGAGTTATGGAGTGACAATCAAAATGTACACTTTTTTATGTCCGTTGATGACTTCGAGTAGACATCGGTATTCCATATATACCACACGGTTAAGGTATAATACGATCAGCCGAAACTCCACTTATAGTACTATTTAATTAGCTTATACAAACCGTTCACTTCTATCTCTAT
Source organism: Stratiomys singularior (assembly GCA_954870665.1). NCBI lineage: Eukaryota > Metazoa > Arthropoda > Insecta > Diptera > Stratiomyidae > Stratiomys > Stratiomys singularior. The sequence continues at coordinate 82,048,551 of OX940878.1, read as the reverse complement.
TGGCAAATTGGGCGTCCACATCGAATAATTCAAAATAAGATATTATGCGTGCATTTAAGTCGGTAACAATAGCAAAATTGCAAGGGAAAGATACGAAACCGTTTGTGTGATGTCCTAAGCTAATTTATATCTCGATCAAGAAACTCATCAACTTTCAGGAGGTTCTGAAATGTAGAAGATGGTAAGACTCATGAAGAACATAACCAGGAAAATTGGTCGGTTAGAAGTACCCCGAGAGTGTCCCATGCACGAATCTCCATTCATCATGTTAGCGATAACGGCCCTACATCATCAAATAATCTACCCAGACTTCACTTCAGGAGCTACGACGCCAACGGGACGGGATCTAATGGTCCAGAGTTATTTGTATCCATCCACCTTACCGGGGACAGTCTCTGTCAATGGAAAAGTTGCTATATGCCGACCTAGGCCGAATGTTGGCATTAGTTATAGGTAAGCCTGGGAGTCAAACCGAACAAGTTTCGATTGTGTTTGGATGCGTGGCGTGCGATTACCGTCCCGATCATGTCCACTTCTCCCGTGGATGTCCACTTCTCTGATTGGCGAAATACTAAGTCCAATATACAACATACCGCCATCTACTCCTCGTAAGCCAATGTCTCAGAACGCCTGAACAGGACGCTATTAGCAGCAATTAGAGCCGTCATCCACGCAAACCAAGAAAACTATGAAGCATGGTTGTCCGCGAGAATTTGCCCTGTGCGTTCTTCGTACTATTCTGCCGGAGGATTCGCACCTTACTTAGTTGTCGACAATCAATGCGTTTGGGCGAATCTGTCGTGTCAATGGAACCGCACAAGAAACAACAGGTAATCCGCGACAAGAATATACTTAATCACGTAAAATAAACACAGCTTCAAGCAGTTTCCTTTTAGGAGAAAGGGAAAGGAAGCTGTTGGCTTGTTGGACGAAAAAACAGTTTCCGTTTTTTTCCGAAAAAACGTTTCCGATGTTTTCAATGATAAAAATTTAGTTTGGTCCAATTTAGTCAGATTTGTGGTTTAGTTTGTATTTTATCTCAAAGATTTTCTAAAATTTCAAATTTATAAGAAGACCTTCATAATATCTGCATTATCATCGGCTCATTATTATTTCAACATGACCGCATTAATTAAAAATCCAAAATACAAATTTTAACCGCTTCATGTGATCAGCAATGGTGGGAACCTTCATCACACGTTTTAGGTCATAAATGTGGGTTATATTACGTATTGGTAGATAAATATAGACATGAGCTTCTCACATAGGTTACTATTGTTTACAACTGATGTATATTACCGTCCAAAGAGATCGTCAGATCTATATGCTAGGGGGGGGGGGCTGGGACCATACCCAATCGATCACAAAGTATGTGCATGGGGTGCGGAAAGGAAGGTGAACTTATTTTTTCGCTCGAGATATTTGCAATTTTTCGATTTTGCGTGTATTTGTTGTTGTTTTACAAAGAGCGAGTTCATTTCAGGAAAAATCATAACTCAAGAATGGCTGGACCGATTTTAGATTTCCAAATCAACTAAACATCATCACTTCTCCCTGCACCTTCCCTAAATTTTGGCAATCGGTTGAGCCGTTCTTGAGTTATGGAGTGACAATCAAAATGTACACTTTTTTATGTCCGTTGATGACTTCGAGTAGACATCGGTATTCCATATATACCACACGGTTAAGGTATAATACGATCAGCCGAAACTCCACTTATAGTACTATTTAATTAGCTTATACAAACCGTTCACTTCTATCTCTATTGGCAAATTGGGCGTCCACATCGAATAATTCAAAATAAGATATTATGCGTGCATTTAAGTCGGTAACAATAGCAAAATTGCAAGGGAAAGATACGAAACCGTTTGTGTGATGTCCTAAGCTAATTTATATCTCGATCAAGAAACTCATCAACTTTCAGGAGGTTCTGAAATGTAGAAGATGGTAAGACTCATGAAGAACATAACCAGGAAAATTGGTCGGTTAGAAGTACCCCGAGAGTGTCCCATGCACGAATCTCCATTCATCATGTTAGCGAGAACGGCCCTACATCATCAAATAATCTACCCAGACTTCACTTCAGGAGCTACGACGCCAACGGGACGGGATCTAATGGTCCAGAGTTATTTGTATCCATCCACCTTACCGGGGACAGTCTCTGTCAATGGAAAAGTTGCTATATGCCGACCTAGGCCGAATGTTGGCATTAGTTATAGGTAAGCCTGGGAGTCAAACCGAACAAGTTTCGATTGTGTTTGGATGCGTGGCGTGCGATTACCGTCCCGATCATGTCCACTTCTCCCGTGGATGTCCACTTCTCTGATTGGCGAAATACTAAGTCCAATATACAACATACCGCCATCTACTCCTCGTAAGCCAATGTCTCAGAACGCCTGAACAGGACGCTATTAGCAGCAATTAGAGCCGTCATCCACGCAAACCAAGAAAACTATGAAGCATGGTTGTCCGCGAGAATTTGCCCTGTGCGTTCTTCGTACTATTCTGCCGGAGGATTCGCACCTTACTTAGTTGTCGACAATCAATGCGTTTGGGCGAATCTGTCGTGTCAATGGAACCGCACAAGAAACAACAGGTAATCCGCGACAAGAATATACTTAATCACGTAAAATAAACACAGCTTCAAGCAGTTTCCTTTTAGGAGAAAGGGAAAGGAAGCTGTTGGCTTGTTGGACGAAAAAACAGTTTCCGTTTTTTTCCGAAAAAACGTTTCCGATGTTTTCAATGATAAAAATTTAGTTTGGTCCAATTTAGTCAGATTTGTGGTTTAGTTTGTATTTTATCTCAAAGATTTTCTAAAATTTCAAATTTATAAGAAGACCTTCATAATATCTGCATTATCATCGGCTCATTATTATTTCAACATGACCGCATTAATTAAAAATCCAAAATACAAATTTTAACCGCTTCATGTGATCAGCAATGGTGGGAACCTTCATCACACGTTTTAGGTCATAAATGTGGGTTATATTACGTATTGGTAGATAAATATAGACATGAGCTTCTCACATAGGTTACTATTGTTTACAACTGATGTATATTACCGTCCAAAGAGATCGTCAGATCTATATGCTAGGGGGGGGGGGCTGGGACCATACCCAATCGATCACAAAGTATGTGCATGGGGTGCGGAAAGGAAGGTGAACTTATTTTTTCGCTCGAGATATTTGCAATTTTTCGATTTTGCGTGTATTTGTTGTTGTTTTACAAAGAGCGAGTTCATTTCAGGAAAAATCATAACTCAAGAATGGCTGGACCGATTTTAGATTTCCAAATCAACTAAACATCATCACTTCTCCCTGCACCTTCCCTAAATTTTGGCAATCGGTTGAGCCGTTCTTGAGTTATGGAGTGACAATCAAAATGTACACTTTTTTATGTCCGTTGATGACTTCGAGTAGACATCGGTATTCCATATATACCACACGGTTAAGGTATAATACGATCAGCCGAAACTCCACTTATAGTACTATTTAATTAGCTTATACAAACCGTTCACTTCTATCTCTATTGGCAAATTGGGCGTCCACATCGAATAATTCAAAATAAGATATTATGCGTGCATTTAAGTCGGTAACAATAGCAAAATTGCAAGGGAAAGATACGAAACCGTTTGTGTGATGTCCTAAGCTAATTTATATCTCGATCAAGAAACTCATCAACTTTCAGGAGGTTCTGAAATGTAGAAGATGGTAAGACTCATGAAGAACATAACCAGGAAAATTGGTCGGTTAGAAGTACCCCGAGAGTGTCCCATGCACGAATCTCCATTCATCATGTTAGCGATAACGGCCCTACATCATCAAATAATCTACCCAGACTTCACTTCAGGAGCTACGACGCCAACGGGACGGGATCTAATGGTCCAGAGTTATTTGTATCCATCCACCTTACCGGGGACAGTCTCTGTCAATGGAAAAGTTGCTATATGCCGACCTAGGCCGAATGTTGGCATTAGTTATAGGTAAGCCTGGGAGTCAAACCGAACAAGTTTCGATTGTGTTTGGATGCGTGGCGTGCGATTACCGTCCCGATCATGTCCACTTCTCCCGTGGATGTCCACTTCTCTGATTGGCGAAATACTAAGTCCAATATACAACATACCGCCATCTACTCCTCGTAAGCCAATGTCTCAGAACGCCTGAACAGGACGCTATTAGCAGCAATTAGAGCCGTCATCCACGCAAACCAAGAAAACTATGAAGCATGGTTGTCCGCGAGAATTTGCCCTGTGCGTTCTTCGTACTATTCTGCCGGAGGATTCGCACCTTACTTAGTTGTCGACAATCAATGCGTTTGGGCGAATCTGTCGTGTCAATGGAACCGCACAAGAAACAACAGGTAATCCGCGACAAGAATATACTTAATCACGTAAAATAAACACAGCTTCAAGCAGTTTCCTTTTAGGAGAAAGGGAAAGGAAGCTGTTGGCTTGTTGGACGAAAAAACAGTTTCCGTTTTTTTCCGAAAAAACGTTTCCGATGTTTTCAATGATAAAAATTTAGTTTGGTCCAATTTAGTCAGATTTGTGGTTTAGTTTGTATTTTATCTCAAAGATTTTCTAAAATTTCAAATTTATAAGAAGACCTTCATAATATCTGCATTATCATCGGCTCATTATTATTTCAACATGACCGCATTAATTAAAAATCCAAAATACAAATTTTAACCGCTTCATGTGATCAGCAATGGTGGGAACCTTCATCACACGTTTTAGGTCATAAATGTGGGTTATATTACGTATTGGTAGATAAATATAGACATGAGCTTCTCACATAGGTTACTATTGTTTACAACTGATGTATATTACCGTCCAAAGAGATCGTCAGATCTATATGCTAGGGGGGGGGGGGGCTGGGACCATACCCAATCGATCACAAAGTATGTGCATGGGGTGCGGAAAGGAAGGTGAACTTATTTTTTCGCTCGAGATATTTGCAATTTTTCGATTTTGCGTGTATTTGTTGTTGTTTTACAAAGAGCGAGTTCATTTCAGGAAAAATCATAACTCAAGAATGGCTGGACCGATTTTAGATTTCCAAATCAACTAAACATCATCACTTCTCCCTGCACCTTCCCTAAATTTTGGCAATCGGTTGAGCCGTTCTTGAGTTATGGAGTGACAATCAAAATGTACACTTTTTTATGTCCGTTGATGACTTCGAGTAGACATCGGTATTCCATATATACCACACGGTTAAGGTATAATACGATCAGCCGAAACTCCACTTATAGTACTATTTAATTAGCTTATACAAACCGTTCACTTCTATCTCTATTGGCAAATTGGGCGTCCACATCGAATAATTCAAAATAAGATATTATGCGTGCATTTAAGTCGGTAACAATAGCAAAATTGCAAGGGAAAGATACGAAACCGTTTGTGTGATGTCCTAAGCTAATTTATATCTCGATCAAGAAACTCATCAACTTTCAGGAGGTTCTGAAATGTAGAAGATGGTAAGACTCATGAAGAACATAACCAGGAAAATTGGTCGGTTAGAAGTACCCCGAGAGTGTCCCATGCACGAATCTCCATTCATCATGTTAGCGAGAACGGCCCTACATCATCAAATAATCTACCCAGACTTCACTTCAGGAGCTACGACGCCAACGGGACGGGATCTAATGGTCCAGAGTTATTTGTATCCATCCACCTTACCGGGGACAGTCTCTGTCAATGGAAAAGTTGCTATATGCCGACCTAGGCCGAATGTTGGCATTAGTTATAGGTAAGCCTGGGAGTCAAACCGAACAAGTTTCGATTGTGTTTGGATGCGTGGCGTGCGATTACCGTCCCGATCATGTCCACTTCTCCCGTGGATGTCCACTTCTCTGATTGGCGAAATACTAAGTCCAATATACAACATACCGCCATCTACTCCTCGTAAGCCAATGTCTCAGAACGCCTGAACAGGACGCTATTAGCAGCAATTAGAGCCGTCATCCACGCAAACCAAGAAAACTATGAAGCATGGTTGTCCGCGAGAATTTGCCCTGTGCGTTCTTCGTACTATTCTGCCGGAGGATTCGCACCTTACTTAGTTGTCGACAATCAATGCGTTTGGGCGAATCTGTCGTGTCAATGGAACCGCACAAGAAACAACAGGTAATCCGCGACAAGAATATACTTAATCACGTAAAATAAACACAGCTTCAAGCAGTTTCCTTTTAGGAGAAAGGGAAAGGAAGCTGTTGGCTTGTTGGACGAAAAAACAGTTTCCGTTTTTTTCCGAAAAAACGTTTCCGATGTTTTCAATGATAAAAATTTAGTTTGGTCCAATTTAGTCAGATTTGTGGTTTAGTTTGTATTTTATCTCAAAGATTTTCTAAAATTTCAAATTTATAAGAAGACCTTCATAATATCTGCATTATCATCGGCTCATTATTATTTCAACATGACCGCATTAATTAAAAATCCAAAATACAAATTTTAACCGCTTCATGTGATCAGCAATGGTGGGAACCTTCATCACACGTTTTAGGTCATAAATGTGGGTTATATTACGTATTGGTAGATAAATATAGACATGAGCTTCTCACATAGGTTACTATTGTTTACAACTGATGTATATTACCGTCCAAAGAGATCGTCAGATCTATATGCTCTTCAACAAAGCACGTAAAATTTGTGCATTTTTCGATTATTAAGTCGATTCTCCTGTGTTCATGGGCAGTACAAATTTGTTTATGATGGGGCACTTAATGTGACGATATTATTTCGTAATTTTATTGATCTAGGAAAAAAATATTGTTTATGAGTATTCGGATGATTAAATGCGAATAAAAACAAAATATGTGCTTGAATTATAGCTAGCAAATATGGTGATGTTTGTGACCATAGTTCAGATCGTGAAATTTTTGACCATTCATTTATACTATTTTTAAGTAAGTATTGGCAATTTTGTGTTAATATGCGTTACTTTTGGTGATTCCGGACAGAAATGAGAGCGTAGGGCCTCAATATCTACTATCTCTATGGTTGAGGCACAAATCTGATTGTTGCGTTCATTTCTGGATGAGAGAGACAGTGGATGTTCTTGAACATTGCATGACGAAATGCAGCAGCGGGTATTCTTCGGGTATTTTTTTACTTTGACCACGAGATATTTCATCCGATGAATTTAATGTGAATGGAATTCTTGAATATCTTCTAAGTTGCCAATCTGTCGCTATAGTCTTTCGACAAATATGCATTCAATCTAAATTCACAGCTACGATTCCAGTATCAGTAGCAACTGCTGAGAGACTTTTTTCAACATAAGAACGTTTGCATAGCTTTTACAAAAATTGCCAGACTGAAAATCGACTTTTTAAACTTACTAATATTTCTGTTAAATGCAAGGTTAAACAATTTTTTAATATTGAAGAATTTTGATGTACAGAGAGGCGTATAGACTAAGAATATACATATAAAATGATCGTATTTGTCTTGATCGTATGCATTGTATTGATCGTATTTTTTATTTATTTGTATTATTTTATGCTGATCGGATTTATAAGATATTAATTAGTTAATTAAAATTTTCCTTTTACGTCTATCACTTTGATTTATTTATTTCCTTTACATTTTCTACGTCTATTGAGCGTGTAATTGAACCGTTCGGTCATTCCGTCTGACTGGGGGTGAAGTGTAGATTCCTAGCAGCTCACAGGTCTCCCCAAAAATTTGTAACACGAAATTTCGGCCTTGAGCTGAATGGAGTTCACGGGGTACGCCATACCTACTAACTCACTGTGACACGGTCTGATCGGCAACGGTAGTTGCCTCCTGTTTAAGAATCGGGTATACTTCCGGCCACTTTTTGAAGTAATCAGCCATAACGAGTGTATACCGATTTCCCCATTCAGACTAGGGAAAGGGCCTTGCATTATCTACAACTACTCCTCGAATGGTACCCCCACGTTATAAGTCTGCATTCGTCCTCTCGTTCTTCGATTCGGTCGTTTAACCGAAGCACATACTGTGTGTGCACTTACGAAACTAATGCAGTACGTCGTCTCGAGCGTTGAGCTAGTAGAGTCTTTCTCGCACCAAGGCGACCTCCTGATGTTCGTTCATGCATCCCCTGAAGTACTCCCTTGACCCGACTTTAAGGATGAACTATTTGCGTCTTGTATGATGTGCCGTCCGCCGTTTCCCATTTCCGTTTAAGAAGACCGTTTTCAACCTAATATCATCTGCGGCTAGCTGGGCGTCTCGGAGTTCGTGCGTGCTGCAACTTTCGTCGATTTCATCGGTATTACACGCACACCCACACCTCGGATCGTTGGCAATGTTTAGAATCAGCTAGACAGGGGCGACAGGATAAAGCGTCCCCATTCCCATGTTTTCTGCCTTTCCGATGGACGATTTTGAAATATATCACTGTAGTCTTTTACTCCTAGCCAACCTTTATCCCAAGAAGTTGGCTTTAATGCGCTTCCTCGACCCCTCAATTTGATGGGCCTTATTTTCAGGATCTGGCCTTGGTGTGAGTCTTTCTAGTGGCACACCCTGGATAATGACTCCTATGACTCGCTGCTCATGTCCACGCGCTCACAGCTACATTCTTCTATTGTAATTTCTCGGAACCTGACTGTATTACGCGCAGTGCAGCAGAACTCTAGGCCAGTGTGTCCTTCACTGAGCGTTATACAGCTAGGCGGGCGACAAATGTCTGCCTCTCCCCTGGGGACATCGATCCTCCTAGCCAACTTCTGCCCCACGAAGTTGGCTTTTATGCGTTTCCCGACCCCTTACTTTGAGGGGCCTTATTTCGGGGCTCTGGTTTTGGCCTTAGTCTCCTTCTAACGGCACACGCCGGGCAAAAGCTTGATTTCCTTCGCTGCTTGCAGTTTCGTTGTAGATGCCCTATTTCGACACAATTCCAACATATGAGCGTACCATTCACCTGTGTCTCTTCGCTCATGCCAACGCGCTGGCAATTGCATTCTTCAGTTGTAATCTCCCGAATCCTAGCTGTGTACGAGCGGTTGTTTTGGCGGCTGCGAAATTTAAACAATTGCTCAGTGCGTCTTTTGTTGAGCGTCTTTCGGCTAGGCAGGCAGCTTGTTGCATTTCCCTGTCCTGCAACGCGCTAATAAACGCTTCCGTTGTCACATCGTCTCGATGGATCAAACACATTTAATGTGTTTGATTCGCGTAGAATTGAAATTTCAATCTGACGCGATTTATACGGACACTTGTTGTTTCGCCCATCTTGATAACTTATCCATATATCTGCCTTCTGTAGCCGCTTATATATTTGTATTCAGCCAATCCGGAACCTTCTCAGGCTGTCCATATAGATTATTCTCGAGTTCACGATCTAAATTACTTGCATTTATTGTTGTTGCTAATATTTATGTTTCTTAGACGGAGAGATAAATAAAACTCTTGTTTCACTTAATAACACCAACTTTATTAATTTATTATATTCCCGGTATACAATTTATATTGTATACATGAACCGGTATTCAAAAAGGCACCCCAATGCAGCCTCACATTGGGTGATAGGAAACAGAGGCTTGTCCGTACCTTTTGACGCGAAGAAATAACTCTTCCTTTTTAGGACAATTTCTCTACTATTTATATCACTCATCGCCTACTTGGTTTAATTTAATTCAAAATATCAATGTCTACTTTATTTACTTAATTTCAATTCAAAATATTAATGCCTACTTTGTTTACTTTAATTCAATTCAAAATATTAATGCCTACTTTGTTTACAAACTTTAATTCAAAATAATTATGTCTACTTTGTTTGCGTTAATTCAAGGTGTGTGATTTGTATATTGTGGGATCGATTTGGGTAAGTGTAACACCCCCACCGTTAGATTGAGGCTCCGACGAAATGAAAACTTTACGGTGTTTACGGTCCATGTACATGTACATCATAATCAATGATAAAATTACTATAATAATTATTATAATATCAGAACTCAGGCTTATTATGTTGTTTGTTTTTTGTCTGTAGTACAATTGAGTCGATATTATTTTCGTTATTTACTTGTTTCAGGTATAATTCTTCGATTTGAATATCAGACATAGTTTTATTCTCTTTAATGGATTAAATCAATTTTGGTAGAACTACTTTATCGCATATTTCCAAGTAAACGTTCGAATAGGTTTCATTTAATGTTTTAATTTGCCAATTCTCAAATTTAATCATAACGTTATGTCGTTACGTTCTATGATCGTTACGTTAACAATCACGTTATGATTATTACAATTATGTTCTATTTGTTCATAAAGGTTTTTACAGATTAAAATGCCTGGTACAATTTGTTTAATTTATTGGTAATTGAATATTTTCGTATTACATCGAGTATCCCTGGGTTCTATAATGCTTCTGATACGTTTATCTTTAATTTCCTCTAAATTATTTTTAAATTGTTTTTAACATTTACATTATGAATTTGATTGTAGGGGCTTATTATTATTGTATTGGTATTAATGACCTACTTTGGATGGTTGGGATCGGTTCGAGAGTAACTTTCGAAAGGGTTTCCTTTGAAAATTTTGGTATTGGTAAAATAATTTTGATAATTTTATCAATCGACGAAACAACCGTTTTTGTGGGTAAGTATTTGTCGAGTCTCTAAGAGGTCTAGTTCTGTCTTGGTAAGGATGTTTTCACCGTTGTGCACCGTTGGTTATCATAAGGAGTAGAGTCATTGCTGAAAGAGATATGAGTATATTTTATGTATTTTGGTCATGGGCTGGGGGACGAGAAGTTAAAGGGTGATTTTTACTTTTCTTCTTTTTTGTAGCTTTAATTATTGGATGATTGAAATTTTGGTTTTTCTTCTTACTTTTAATGTGAGTTCGGAAGTATTTGATTTGATTTTCAAGGTCGATTATATGCTCTTAATCTAATTTTCTTGCGTTGATTTTTCAAAATTTGGAGTGATTTTTCCCTCTAGTTTCTTAATAAAATTAAGTCCAGAATTTATTTCATTATTAGATTTGGTTTGGTTCAATTTATTGATAACTTTCTGTTTTTTCTGGAGGATCATATCGTGTATGGAATTGTTTTCGTCTTGATGTATTTTCCCATTAATGAAGTCTATTGGCCTTTTATTTGTGGTAGAGTGAAAAGTGTTGTTGTAGAATGATATAATTTTAAGTATTTTCTCTTCAACTGTAACCTGGTTATTAAGGTAATCATGCTTTAATAATCGTATGTGGTCATTTATTGTATTATGCAGTCTTTCTATGTCTGCATTAGAGGTATGGTTACTGCTAGAAGTATAGTGAATTTCCACATTTTCGTTCGTAAGGAAATCTCTCAAGGGAATGGCGTTGAATCCCAGTTCATTATCAACTATTAACTTTTTGACGGTGCCAAATTGGCTAAAATAATACGCTAATCCTCTTTTGAACTCGTTCCAAGTTCTTGCGAGGATCCTTATTGCGCAAGCATGTTTCGAAAACTTATCTATTATCGTTAAAAATAATAGTTTTTCGAGTGTGTAGAATACATCTACATGGATAATTTCACCAGGTTTTTGTGGGGTCTCGGTACGTTTAATTAAGGGTTTAGGTGGATTTCGAACGTATTTTTCACAGTTGCAAATTTCACAATTGTTTATGAAACTTGCGATTCTGTCAAAAAGTTTTGGGCAATAGTATTTTGTTTTAAGTTCTCTTGAAACTTCTTCTATGCCACGATGGTTATTTCGCAAATGTTCTTGTTCGATAATTTTTGCTAATTTTTCTTCGTCTCTTATATCTTCTATCTGATAATTCTAAATTTACCGTTGATTATGAAATTATTACTGAAAGCAGAATGTATGATTTGAAATAATTCTTCATTTTCTACAAAAATTGCATTTAAACCGTTTGAGTTAAAGTGGTTTTTCAACAGGATAATGGTGTCAGGTTCATATAATTGCTTTACATGGATTATAGTTCTATTCTTGTCAAAAATCTTTTCCTTTTTTATTCGGAGGGAGCCCGAATTTGATTTTTTTATAATTATTTGATACTTGAAAACGTTAACACACGAGCTGCTTGTGGGTATATTACTTGCGTTTTCTGCTAAATTTATTTCGGAGATAGGAATTCGAGAAAGAAAGAAAGGCATTTATGTTTTTTGCACCTTTCTTATACTTAATTGTAAAGTCAAATTCGGCTAGTCTAAGTCTCCATCTAACTAATTTGGAATTGGGTTCATTTATAGAAAAATGTTCGTGGCCATGTTCGTGGTCTATGATCTGTTTCGATTATGAATTTTCTTCCGAAAAGATAGGGTCGAAAGTACTTAGTTGCCCAGATTATGGCTAACATTTCCTTCTCTATTGTGCTATAGTTGATTTCATGTTCGTTTAGCGTGCAGCCTGCGTAGCTAATTGGTCGTCCTTCTAGGGAAAGTACGGCAACAAGAGCGTATTTGCTTGCATCGGTTGTCAAAACGAAAGTTTTATTGAAATCTGGATAGGCTAAGATGGGTTCATTAGTAAGAAGGATGTATATGATTTCGAAAGCTCGAATGTATTCTGGGTCTGAACAGTTTAATTTTGCATCTTTTTTCAGATATTTAGTCATCGGTTTGATGATTTGGGAGTAATCCTTAATAAATTTCCTATAATAACCAGCTAGACCGAGAAATTTTTTTATTTGTTTCGGGGTCTTTGGTATGGGAAATTTGTGTACACATTCCACTTTTTGTGGATTGGGTTTTAATTCCTCTCTTGTAACGATATGTCCCAGAAAAGCAGTTACATGTTTAAAGAATTCGGATTTATCCAACTTAAATTTCAAGTTGGTTTCCCGGAATCTGTTAAAAATCTTGTTTAGTGAATCTACGTGTTCTTGCGATGAAGTTGAAAATATAATGACGTCATCTAAATAGACTAGGCATTACTTGTTTATATAATCTGAAAGAATATTATTCATAAGACGTTGAAAGATTGCAGGGGTTGTTTTCAGCACGAATTGCATTCGTAGGAATTCGTAATGTCCACCCTCGACGTTAAAGGCGGTTTTATGGATATCTTTATCCATTATTTCTATTTGATAAAAACTCTTCGCTAAATCTAGCGTGGAAAAGTATTGGCTTCTTCCAAGTTTTTCCAGGATTTCATCAATATTGGGAATATGTTACTTGTCGTCGACTGTTACTTCATTAAGTTTACAATAATCAATAACAAGTCTCCATTTTTTTTCCACTTGCATCTATTTTTTTGGCACAATCCATACTGGTGCGGAATAGGGAGATTTGCTTGGTCTTATGATATTCTTTTGTAACATTTCTTGGATTCGTTTTCGTACTTCATCCATATGAATGTACGAGTATCGGTATGTTTTTGCAACTATTGGGAGGTTATTTTCTGTCCTGATTTCGTGTTTGATGACATTAGTGAAGGTTAAATCTGACCTTTCGTCATAGAATACATCAGCAAATTTCCTGACCATCGGTATTAATTTCTGTTTTTCTTCCTCGTTAAGATAGTCCATTCTAATTTCATTTAAGATGGAGTTGGACCGTTTTGATTTACTTTCTATTTTATTGAAATTTTCAAGGGTTACGGGTATACTCTCTTGGGGACCAAATTTGACCTTAATAGGGCCGTTGCCTAATATCTTTATTAGGACGGGCTTTTGAGAGTCTTTTACGTCATAGATACCTTCCTCTAGGTGGACCTTCTCATCTTTGGAGGTCTTTCCTGGAAAATGTACCAAGCCACTTTTGTGGTTGATACGCACGGATACTTCATATAATCCGGCCTTATTGAAAAGACAATATTGATCTTCTTCTTGTTTTTCGAAGAGTATTGGGACCGTTTTGTCCCCAGAATGTAACAGTTGGTTCTTGTAGTCGATGGTTACGTTGAGTTGTCTTAGTATATTGTTTCCTATAATTCCATCATAAAGTTCATGGAATTGACATACGAATAATTCTATTTCATGAGTACTATCACCTAGCTCTTCAAAGAGAAGAATGCGTACCTTTTCATTTATATTGATCATATGTTGTAGGGTTTTCAGATAGACACTGGGGGTGTTTATTTTCCATTTGGGATGGCAGATACCTGGGTTTATGATGGAGTGTGTAGCTCCTGTATCAATAATGAATTTCAGAGTTTTGGAATTCGATTTGAGGTTTATATGAGGAAGTTTTCGTCCGAGGCCTGTAGCCGAAAATTTTCTGCGGCCTCTATTAATATCCATGGGTCCAGGAGTTGGCTGCCTCTCGAAATATCGAGGGTTATTTGGATTTTCATATTGATTGAAGTTATGGGGATTATATGTGTCGTTCCATTGGTTGCGATTCCTTTGTCTGTTTTGTTGGTTATTATGGTTACCGCTATAATTGTTGTTAGACCTATTATAATTATTATTATTAAATCCATTATTGTAATGATTGTTGTGGAACCTATTGTTATCACTATTATCGTGATAACTGTTATTATTAGGTCTAATGTTGTTATTATTGTTATGATTACTATTACTAAATCTATGATAATCGTTATTATTTATCCTAGAATTACTATTATTATGTGTTCTGTGTGTCCTGTTTCCGTTGTTTTGTCGGTTAGGTTGATGAATTTGCCCATTAGATCCATAATAGGCATAGCCCGCTATAAATAAAATATCCATAACTTTTTCAAGACTTTCAGGATTTCGACAGAAAAGGATAGTCTTCATGGGTTCAGGGATTTTATTTTTAAAGATGTTAAGCGCCGTTCTCAGGATATTACGGGCGCACTCGTTTGTGGTGTTACACGCACCTAAAACAACTAAAGTTTTGTTGTTGAGTCTCTTCAACTTACTTTTGATCTCGTTATAGAAATCTAGCGTATTTGTTTTAAAAATTGTGCCGCTTAGATTGTCGTAAAGTTCATCTACGCTGTGGCAATCGCCAAAATTATTTTGGAGGACTTGCTTGATTGATAACTTCCCGAAGTGTGGCATGACAATTTATTTCGAGAGTTTCTTTTGCTCTACCTTTCAGCTTATTTCTGATAATATCGCCGAATAGAAGTTGTGACGCTTCGTTTAAAGCTTGAAGCATTGGATTAACCCTTTCAACCAAGTTGATGAAGGTCTGTAAATTTTCGTACTTGCCATCGAATTCGCTACTCAAGTATTTCAGGGGGTTTATTTGAATGGCTTCTTCGTGCGTCATTTTGATAATTATTTTAATTCTCGATCCAAACCACCCTTATAACAAAGGTCTTACACAAATACTCATAAATTTACAAAATTTTTGAAATATTGTCTATTATAAATAAATGATATCTATCAATATATAGAAGTTATTAAGCCCCATAAAAGTCAAACACTCTTAAAGCAAATTAATAAAAAGCAAATCAATATTCTGTATTCAAAATGAAAAAATTTGAAAAATCTAGTTTAAGATTATGATACTTGATATTCGTTTTTTTTCTGCTTCCTCTTGCAGGAACAACTTCTCCTTTTCTTTCTTGGAATCTTGCACTCCTTCTTTGGTTTTTTTCTATAATTGAGATTTTTATTTTGTTTTTTGTTCATATGTAATCATCAGTACACAATGTATTTTGTTTTTATTATGTTTTATGTAGGAATATTTTTTTAACAATTTCAATCATATTGAAATATCTTTCGTAAAATTTTCTTACAGATTTAAAAACTGAAACAAGTCTGTTTGTTTGCTCTACATATTATAAATCGTTCGTTATCGTATTTCTTCATCGGATATCGATGAATCCTTTAAGTAACTTAAAAAAGAAATTATTAAGTAAAATACTAAGTTTCCGTCTTCTCTAATAAAAAATCAGGTTCTCGGGCCGTCCATATCCTCCTCAAAAACAAGCTTCTAGATAGTGTATTTATTAATTACTCATTCCATATTTTCCATTATCGGTCATCGATGTCAATCGAAAATCCACCACATAGCATATGTGAATTTAATGTTAATCGGACGAAATTTTGGTCATACTTTCATTGTGAAAACACATAAAAAATTCTTTTTGCCACTTACAAGATCTTCCGTTTCTCTCCTCTTCCTTTTGTTATTTTTTTCTTGTGTTACCTTAAATATTGTTGTCAGATATATCTTCGCTGCCCTACATTTCTACCGTTCATTGTTTCTCAGTTTTGTTAAGCTACTACTTCCATCTCATCTCAACGTGTTTTTGTTTTAATAGCACACTGCCGGGTTTTGATTTGTAGGTATTACTTTCTTTTGTTATTTCTTCCCTTTTTTTTTCTTTTTCACTATTTATGTATTTCTTTTATTCACTTTTTGTTTTTAAAGGACACTGCTGTTTTCGGGATTCTGGTGGTCCGTCTAGAGGCTGTTTCTTCTTACAAACAACTTTCTTTGCGTCGGCGATACAAAAAAAAATGGATTCTTATCCACCTTTTTATTTTCGCGGACGCGACGTCGATACGCTTTGAAGATTTTAAAAAATCACGCGAACTTTCACTAAGCGTATACTACCGACTGCGCCATTTATGTTTCTTAGACGGAGAAATAAATAAAACTCTTGTTTCACTTAATAACACCAACTTTATTAATTTATTATATTCCCGGTATACAATTTATATTGTATACATGAACCGGTATTCAAAAAGGCACCCCAATGCAGCCTCACATTGGGTGATAGGAAACAGAGGCTTGTCCGTACCTTTTGACGCGAAGAAATAACTCTTCCTTTTTAGGACAATTTCACTACTATTTATATCACTCATCGCCTACTTGGTTTAATTTAATTCAAAATATCAATGTCTACTTTGTTTACTTAATTTCAATTCAAAATATTAATGCCTACTTTGTTTACTTTAATTCAATTCAAAATATTAATGCCTACTTTGTTTACAAACTTTAATTCAAAATAATTATGTCTACTTTGTTTGCGTTAATTCAAGGTGTGTGATTTGTATATTGTGGGATCGATTTGGGTAAGTGTAACAGCTTATCTCAATGTATTAAATTGTTTTTTCCCTTCGAAAATGGTCCACGTATTTGTTGTTGTTTTGATTATCATTGTTTGTTTTGCTATTCGCCAATTACAGTGACACGTGAAATTCTTTGAACGCCTAACAATATCAATATACTTTTATTCGTATTGTAAGTCTATCCGCAAATATATCTGACTGACTTGTCAGGTTTCTTTTATGAGGCGCAGGGACGCATAACTCAAATGTTTTTGAGGCGGCAATCATTGTAATATTTAGTCTTTTAATTATCATAGTGGCTCAAAGTTATAATAGAACAACATGCGTATATAAGTTTATACCTTAATAACAAATTAACTACAAATCTGTTACTTTTATTTTAAGTTTTATAATTGATATACATTTATTATCAACAAAAAAGGTTTAACAACATTCACATTAAAAACAAAAGAACTTGCACTACATAACAAAACTTAGTACGCCAGCCTCAAATTTATAATGGAACACAATATGATTTAATGAAAAATTAAAGGTTAGAATTCAAAAATTGTTTCAATATTTAATTGGGAGCCCGTTTTGTGGTATGATCGTTTTCATGAGATTCGGAATCGACTCCACAAATATTTTATAGAAAAACACCGGAATTTACCACATCTGGGGCGACAGGTGGGGCTGTCAAACCAGGTCAAATCAGATGGGGCTCGAAGCACATGAGCCCAATGGTAGAGCAACCAATTCCGCAGAACATGTTTCGTGCTTCGCCTCGTTATCCTAATAATAAATTTAATTTTCTTTTCCAAGTTTTTCAGCGCTCCCTTTTACATTTGCTTTTAAGAGATTCAAGTAATATATTTTTCTATATTTTTCTCGATTATAGGCAAATTAACCGAAGGATATTGCTCCTCAAACCATTATTCAACCTAAGTCGTGCTTAATTTTAGGACGAAAGTTGACCTTGAGCTCTTCATTAGCACTACGCCAGACATGTGATTGCCCATCTGATCGGAAAACGTTGAAATTATTTTATCTGTAAATATAACTTTTCAGCAGAATGAAAACTCTTCACTAACCATGTTAGTAGCGAGTAGTGATGGTAGTGATCCTTTCTAAGGACAATTCTGTTATAATTCTATATAGGCTGTTTTCCTATATACTTCTTTGCCTGTTATGTTAATTTTGGAGCACTAGTATATGGATATTTCTTAACAGTTTGCTGTAGTCAACGTTCATCTGATTCGGAAAGAATTCCGACCACGCGGGTCCGACTTATTTTTGAAGTTTGTGGTATTTTTGTACCGCTTGATAATGTTAAAAGCAGTTGTTGGTGCTAGATTAGCAATTGCACTAAAATCAATAAGAGAATTGTGGTTTCTCTGCTCAACCGATGTCTACTTACCACGTGGTGCCATTGTACGTGTTACCACAGAACTTAACAACACAGATTCATAGATAAAATGAAGTTGCAACAGTGAGCTTCGCATAATTTTAAAGAGTGTTTCATTATAAATTTGAGGCTAAAGTATAATTTTTATTATTTAATGCAATTTCATTTGTATTTGATGTGAATGTTGTTAAAGTTTTCTTGTTGATAATTAACTTTCATTAATTATGTTATTTAAATTAAAAACAATGTTAGTAGTAGATGTGTAGTTAATTTGTTATGATGATCAATGTTGTATATGAAAGTAGAACTAGGGCCGGATTGAATTCAATTCACACTCCTACTTTACGTTATGGAGGCCGTGAATAACATAATTCCTTCTAGTGTTCCTAGTACCAAGTTTTGAAAATCAGATTGTGCTAGAACATTACTATGGCCAACGATTTCTTCTCGAGATACTCTTGGGAAGGTGATTGAGAGATTCGCTGAAGTGCAAAGGGCACTGACGGATGCTTCGTCGGGGAGCTACTGCATAAATATTGCATACTGCAAACGTTCCATAAGAAAGAATGCAATAAATATTATTAAATGTATGAAATTTGTATTATTTGCTTTCAATATAATTCAATATTATTCTGCAAATTAAATATTTTGTATATTTTGTTTTTAGATTTGTGAATACTTTAATACGAGACAGGCTGTATAAATCTAATATTTAATACCGCCTGCCAGAATGTAATGTCATTCTTTAGATGGTTTGAAAAGAAATAAAGTTTCAATAGAAACACAGTACCAGTAGTTCCGCATTAGTAAAAGAAATCCAAGAATTATATAACAACTGACAAAAAATGCTAAAGACTAAGAAAACTTGTAATTGGGGGAAAACACAAAAATGTACCCAAGGAATGATTCAACATAATTATGCTAGCAGAACACAGGATTTCAAGAGCTTTGTCGTTCACTGTTAAGATGGACGATAAACAAAATAACAAACTATGTTAAACTATATTAACATGTATTCGAAGGCGGGACTGATTAATAAAATAAACTACCCATGAAAGAGACAATGCATGTGTTTAAGATTAAAATCCATAATGCTGTATTCTGTGAACCAATTTAACTATACTTTCTCTAACACTCGTTTTGCATATTATAAAGATGTTTTATGTATACAGTTTTAAACTTTAAATTAATGCATAGGCGTTTGAATTGGGCCATGTATTTAATACGTTCAGAGCAAATATTATTTCGTTAACTTTGCTTTTTTTGCGGGACAGCTTTACTTTTTGCGTTTGGAAAAAATGGCCAATTATGGAACAATTGTTTTTGCAAATTAGTGCTTAATTGTATATGATAATTATACTATGAATGGAACAAATATTCTCTTTTCAACATGGGAAGCTTTGTGTGTGAATATTTTAAAATATTTCAGCGCGTTTCTCCTAAATACGATAGAGATTTTCATTTTTTGTGTCCTTATTCTAAATAGTTCCTTTAAACAAAAAACGGTAAATTTTACGCTCAATGGAGTCAAAAACAATTTTTTTTTAAAGTTTGAGTGACTTTTTAGACTAAAAATACTCAAAGAAACTGGAATATCTCACAATATTATTCATAAAGGCATAGTATTTTGCATGTTATACCACGGTTTATATAGTTATTAAACGCATCACTAAAGCCATTCAAAATTATCAATTAATTTAGTTTATTTATTTTAGGTCAGATATCCATTTATCCTTCACTCCAATGAATATTCTCGAACATGTTTCTGACAATCATAGTTTCCTTCAGGCACAACGAGTTTCAAAATTAAGTACGAGTATATATTAACACGATTTACTATCGATTTATCTATAATATTAAAATTACTGATTTTTAGACACCCTTCAGCAAAAAGAGCAAAGAATATTAAGTGTTGATACAGATAGTCCAATTCTGGAGCTAGCTTCGAGCCACTCAAGTGACGATGACGAACCAAGGATTCTTGATCAATTTAAACATGAAATATCAAGTACGAACAAGCTCCAAGATTTATCTACAGAATTTCCCATAATTTCCACAAGGACAAATTTTGAAAACTTCTCTCTCCGTACCACCACACGTAAAACCGTATTGCCTTTACATGGGAACGAAGTTCACTTACATGGATTAGGCGAAAGCATAAGACGTTATGGAAATATCGTCCAAAATGCCGGCGATACCACGATATTACCCTGTGACGGTATATAATTTTTTAGATAAATCACGCAATAATTTTACTTATTTCATTGTATTAGAAAGTGAAGAAATGCAGAATAATATTTGTAAGCCATGTAATGCCAATTTGTGCCTAGAGTCTAGATTTCTCAATGATGAGTTAGGAACTACAATGAAAGTTCATAACACGGAACGCAAAAGCGTTTCCGGTTATACAGGAAGCATGCAGACGTCCTCTAGTCTAGAGATGAAAAATGATTTATCTCGCCCATTCATTAACAGAAATTTTGGTTTCGGTAATGACCTATTGAAACAAGAAGAAGAATTTGATACTATGCCTAAACGCGATTCAAAAGTACGCAAAGCTTTCAGTCGTGATTCTGAATATGTCTATCCTAACGACATTGAAGAAGATAAAACAGATGCTGGTTTTCTTATCATACCGTCAATAAACAATAGAATGGGAAAAGTAGTAATTAAAGAAGACGCGAAAGAAAATTTCAGCGTTTCATTAGACACTCATATGGATGCACCGATACTGTAAGTATGCTTAATCTAGTTAGAATTTTTTATGTCCTCAGAACGAATATTATATTTCACAATCTTAAGAAATCAACTTTAACATAAATTTCGAATATATATATATATATATATATATATATATATATATATATATATATATATATATATATATATATATATATATATATATATTCAACTTTAACATATATATATATATATATAATCAACTTTAACATATATATATATAAATATATATCTATATACATCTATATATATTTGTACGGGAACGGGTGACAGAGTCAGCCAGTCCTCCACTATATGAGCCCCTACTATAGGGGTGATAACGTGCGAGGAAGGGTCAGATGACTTGACGCCCGATGAAGAGACACCGGTCGTAGCTAGGTTTAAGCACTTTAAGTGCTCCCATCCACTGTTTCAGCGGGGAAGGTGACGTGCTTATAAGGCCGGAGATAGCGGGCATACGGCCCGTAAAGGACCCAACCAAGGTGGTGGATTTGGCATCGGGAGGCTGAGAAGTAGGATATACTACGCAAGGGAGAATGATTAATGGAAAGATATCCGAACCTAGCAAGAAGTTGATGGGTCGTGGCATGTTATAGGCGAGATGAGCTAAACCCATCATCACAGGCCACTGTCGACCAAACGGTGAAGATGGCATGGGGTCAATAAGGTTGCTGATGACATATGCTTTAATAGAGGAAGATCCCCTGAATGACGAAGCGTAACATGAACGTACCCGAGGATGCGTAAGGATCCCGAATTGTCGAGAATCCGTGAATGGATGATATCAAGACGGATGGTCAGATTCAATCTAGCCACGCGTTCGGGTGTAATGAAAGTGTGTTGACTCCCTAAGACCATGAAAGCGCATATAAAGTAGCTGCGACGACCGTTGTTGAGTCTGACCCACGTGGTGGGCATGAGATGGTCCGCGTCAGAGGTGTGGGAGCGGATGGAATAAAGATGAGAATTAGACACAGCACTAAGCGAAGAGGAAAACGATGAGAATGATATAGAAGAAAAAACAAAGAAAGAAAAAGAACGATGACATATCGAACTTGATGCTGTTGGCAGTCAATCCGACAGGGATCTAGAAGAGTTTGCTGCCCGGTAATGGTCTCTCGGATCAACATCGGATTTAGACGAATATAGAGCTGAGGCGACAGCGGAAGGAGTGCGTGACCGTTCCAGAACGGTTACCAGAGAGCTCGCCGACGAAGATGAAGACGATGACCTAATGCAAGAGGAACGAGAAGAAGATGACGACGTTGCAGCTTTCGGAGCGTTCAATCTAGGGTGTAGAATAGTGTGGCGCCTCTTGCCACAGGTGTGACAAGAGTTGAACCGCAAACGTTGGAGCGATGATGATTGGAAAGGCAGTTGCGGCATAGATTGGCCCTGTTGGTAAACGATCGCCGCTCCTGCCTTGACATCGATTTGAACTCGGAACATTTACGAATGGAGTGTTGCGAAGCACAGACGACGCAGCTGCTACGAGGATCCCGGTTGGACACTGCCGACGAGCGCGACTTAGCTGCCGCGTAACTAGGCTTGCGCGGCGCGGTCGTCTTCCTATCAACGGGTGAGCAGTGCGGGAGGTACTCGGCGAGGAACTTCGCGGGGTTCGTCCAGACAATTTAAAGGGTGATGAAACGTGCGCAACAGAGGTGGTGGTCGTGTTTTCCAGTCATAGACTTGCTGGGTTATAAAGATAAGAAAATGATCGACTTGGGGCAACTCATCTAAGGTGATCTGTGCCTCGAATGCAGACGACGCATATGTTGAAAACGCTTCTGAAGAGCGTTATAGGCCGGGGGATAGTTGAGCGCGGTGAGATCAAGGTTTGCAACGATGGCGACGGCTTTGCCATGGATGGTTGAGCGAAGGAAGTGAAATTTTTGCATATCATCAATGATGGATTGTTGTGCACCAGAGTGTCGTACAAGGCAATGAATTCCGGCGATTGCTCAATCTGCCCCGTGAACGTATGGATCCTGACATTCAGGAGGGGCAAATTGAGAAAGGAGGTGGACGACGCTGAAGACGGCTCCGAGATACGCCCGATAAAACCCTTCAACAGCGGTTTAAATTCGAGGCATATCCCGAAAAGGCGGTAAACTTCGAAGGAGGTTCCGCTAGATTCTTCACCGGCAGTTGACTGTTGAGGCTAAATGTTGCGTCGTCAGCCTCTCGAAATTTCTGCTCGCCACGCATCCGCGACGTGTGGCTGGATCGTGGTAGTGCTCTTGGCTTCATCGAGCAGATGGTGGCGGATCCGAGGAAATTATCGCGACGCACGATGGCTCCCACCAAGGAGCTCTAAATTTTATCGCTCGCGAAGGGCATCACGACCGGCGAATGCGGTAACGGCACAGACGGTCCCGGGTTTCGGCACCAAAATGACAGTACGAACTAACCCAACAGATTGATGGGGTTCGCACTCTCACCGAAAAGTTAATACGATTTAATTGAAGGGACTTACCGTTACCGTTCGAATTCAGTTTTGTTGGCGGCGTCCACGTCGAATCGACACGGTGCAGGACAGGGAAGGGGAAAGATTGGATGGTGTTAGGAGATTTAGAAGAGCAGAGATGGAAGGATCGCAATTAAATTGCATGTCGAAAATATCGAAAACAAAATTTTCTACTTGTGCTGCTGCTTATGCTGATTCCAACACGAAATTTTTGGTGCTTTTTCACTGAGATGATACAAAGATGATCGGTGGTGGATTGATAGCTGCTGTAGATTTTTCTGTACTTTCTTGAAACACGTTCTTAACTTCTCCAGGACCCGAAAATTTTAACTCAGACTCAGATTAATCATAATTCCGAATCTCATAAAAAAACACAAGGTGAGAGAGCTCACTAGACAGGGTGCAGTATCAGAAGCAAAACAAAGGGCGCGTTCGAAAAAGGACCCGATCGAAAAGGTTTTGTTCCCAAAATGGAACGTGGGTTCTGGCGCTCGAACCCAGAGCTTAATTCTTTAGCGCTTTGCGATGAGAGAGCTTCCGGTTAAAAGCTAATGATGTATATTTGGCGATACGCTGTAATAAAGTAATAAAAAATTATGGGGGCTTGAGAAAGAAAACGACTAAAA
Organism: Stratiomys singularior; assembly: GCA_954870665.1. Classification (NCBI taxonomy): domain Eukaryota; kingdom Metazoa; phylum Arthropoda; class Insecta; order Diptera; family Stratiomyidae; genus Stratiomys; species Stratiomys singularior. Next base: position 82,024,441 of record OX940878.1, on the reverse strand, counting down.
TGTGTACAAAGTTAACATTTCAGGACATTCAACCAAATTCTTTAGAAAGAATGAGCGTAAATTTACCATATCAGGTTTTCAATAGAATTTTTTTCTATTGAAACAATTTTTCAAATTGTCTGGAATTTTCAAAAAATCTGGAATTTCCCAAGAAAACCCCCTTTACTTTTGAACAAGTATAGAGAGCTGAATCTTGTTTTCATCAAACTGTTAGCTGAGCCAAAAGACATGTCAATCGAACAAAAAGAAGTGAAATTTAATTGAAGTTCGTTTTGGTGTTGCCGCAGGCCAAAATTAACTCTGGGTAGCATTTTTCTATCGTGTTTATGGCATCAAATCGTAAAGACCATGTTTAAACCCGAAGTGTCTACCCAATTGCTTGTTTTGTTATTTTTGAAGCGGCTAGCCTCGTCAGTTTGGTGTCACAATTTCCTATGTCTGGATGAAAATCGTTTCATATGCGTCAAAGTTTTTATTTGTCGTGGCTTTTTAAAGTTCCATTGCACGTTACCAAAGAATATAGAACATAAAGAAGTCGAATTGCCCATCAAAGTTTTGCAACAGAAAATTTCCTCACGGATGGGCATATGGGGGCAACGTTGAAGAGCCGGTAAGATCAATGAGAGAGCTTTTTCGTGTTGCTTACATGTTGATGAATCAACATCTGCACGGCATGCAGTCGCATGTCGATGAGTGTTCTGTTGGAGCAAATATTTAAGGTTTAAGTAAGGTTTCAATTTTGCATGCGGGGATAATCATTCATTTTATCTGTGTCAAATTTGTTACTTGCAGGCTAAATAAAACAAACAATTAAAATTTCATTTAGTATTTTTAAATTTATTATTAGATAATTTGTTGACTGATATGAAACATAACTGGCATTGAAGTTCGATGGTCATTCGAATAATTCATGTAATTAATAATTCATAAGCATGTTGCATTGCATAAGCAATTGAAAACCTGATATGGTAAATTTACGCTCATTCTTTCTAAAGAATTTGGTTGAATGTCCTGAAATGTTAACTTTGTACACATTTTAGTCGTTTTCTTTCTCAAGCCCCCATAATTTTTTATTACTTTATTACAGCGTATCGCCAAATATACATCATTAGCTTTTAACCGGAAGCTCTCTCATCGCAAAGCGCTAAAGAATTAAGCTCTGGGTTCGAGCGCCAGAACCCACGCTCCATTTTGGGAACAAAACCTTTTCGATCGGGTCCTTTTTCGAACGCGCCCTTTGTTTTGCTTCTGATACTGCACCCTGTCTAGTGAGCTCTCTCACCTTGTGTTTTTTTATGAGATTCGGAATTATGATTAATCTGAGTCTGAGTTAAAATTTTCGGGTCCTGGAGAAGTTAAGAACGTGTTTCAAGAAAGTACAGAAAAATCTACAGCAGCTATCAATCCACCACCGATCATCTTTGTATCATCTCAGTGAAAAAGCACCAAAAATTTCGTGTTGGAATCAGCATAAGCAGCAGCACAAGTAGAAAATTTTGTTTTCGATATTTTCGACATGCAATTTAATTGCGATCCTTCCATCTCTGCTCTTCTAAATCTCCTAACACCATCCAATCTTTCCCCTTCCCTGTCCTGCACCGTGTCGATTCGACGTGGACGCCGCCAACAAAACTGAATTCGAACGGTAACGGTAAGTCCCTTCAATTAAATCGTATTAACTTTTCGGTGAGAGTGCGAACCCCATCAATCTGTTGGGTTAGTTCGTACTGTCATTTTGGTGCCGAAACCCGGGACCGTCTGTGCCGTTACCGCATTCGCCGGTCGTGATGCCCTTCGCGAGCGATAAAATTTAGAGCTCCTTGGTGGGAGCCATCGTGCGTCGCGATAATTTCCTCGGATCCGCCACCATCTGCTCGATGAAGCCAAGAGCACTACCACGATCCAGCCACACGTCGCGGATGCGTGGCGAGCAGAAATTTCGAGAGGCTGACGACGCAACATTTAGCCTCAACAGTCAACTGCCGGTGAAGAATCTAGCGGAACCTCCTTCGAAGTTTACCGCCTTTTCGGGATATGCCTCGAATTTAAACCGCTGTTGAAGGGTTTTATCGGGCGTATCTCGGAGCCGTCTTCAGCGTCGTCCACCTCCTTTCTCAATTTGCCCCTCCTGAATGTCAGGATCCATACGTTCACGGGGCAGATTGAGCAATCGCCGGAATTCATTGCCTTGTACGACACTCTGGTGCACAACAATCCATCATTGATGATATGCAAAAATTTCACTTCCTTCGCTCAACCATCCATGGCAAAGCCGTCGCCATCGTTGCAAACCTTGATCTCACCGCGCTCAACTATCCCCCGGCCTATAACGCTCTTCAGAAGCGTTTTCAACATATGCGTCGTCTGCATTCGAGGCACAGATCACCTTAGATGAGTTGCCCCAAGTCGATCATTTTCTTATCTTTATAACCCAGCAAGTCTATGACTGGAAAACACGACCACCACCTCTGTTGCGCACGTTTCATCACCCTTTAAATTGTCTGGACGAACCCCGCGAAGTTCCTCGCCGAGTACCTCCCGCACTGCTCACCCGTTGATAGGAAGACGACCGCGCCGCGCAAGCCTAGTTACGCGGCAGCTAAGTCGCGCTCGTCGGCAGTGTCCAACCGGGATCCTCGTAGCAGCTGCGTCGTCTGTGCTTCGCAACACTCCATTCGTAAATGTTCCGAGTTCAAATCGATGTCAAGGCAGGAGCGGCGATCGTTTACCAACAGGGCCAATCTATGCCGCAACTGCCTTTCCAATCATCATCGCTCCAACGTTTGCGGTTCAACTCTTGTCACACCTGTGGCAAGAGGCGCCACACTATTCTACACCCTAGATTGAACGCTCCGAAAGCTGCAACGTCGTCATCTTCTTCTCGTTCCTCTTGCATTAGGTCATCGTCTTCATCTTCGTCGGCGAGCTCTCTGGTAACCGTTCTGGAACGGTCACGCACTCCTTCCGCTGTCGCCTCAGCTCTATATTCGTCTAAATCCGATGTTGATCCGAGAGACCATTACCGGGCAGCAAACTCTTCTAGATCCCTGTCGGATTGACTGCCAACAGCATCAAGTTCGATATGTCATCGTTCTTTTTCTTTCTTTGTTTTTTCTTCTATATCATTCTCATCGTTTTCCTCTTCGCTTAGTGCTGTGTCTAATTCTCATCTTTATTCCATCCGCTCCCACACCTCTGACGCGGACCATCTCATGCCCACCACGTGGGTCAGACTCAACAACGGTCGTCGCAGCTACTTTATATGCGCTTTCATGGTCTTAGGGAGTCAACACACTTTCATTACACCCGAACGCGTGGCTAGATTGAATCTGACCATCCGTCTTGATATCATCCATTCACGGATTCTCGACAATTCGGGATCCTTACGCATCCTCGGGTACGTTCATGTTACGCTTCGTCATTCAGGGGATCTTCCTCTATTAAAGCATATGTCATCAGCAACCTTATTGACCCCATGCCATCTTCACCGTTTGGTCGACAGTGGCCTGTGATGATGGGTTTAGCTCATCTCGCCTATAACATGCCACGACCCATCAACTTCTTGCTAGGTTCGGATATCTTTCCATTAATCATTCTCCCTTGCGTAGTATATCCTACTTCTCAGCCTCCCGATGCCAAATCCACCACCTTGGTTGGGTCCTTTACGGGCCGTATGCCCGCTATCTCCGGCCTTATAAGCACGTCACCTTCCCCGCTGAAACAGTGGATGGGAGCACTTAAAGTGCTTAAACCTAGCTACGACCGGTGTCTCTTCATCGGGCGTCAAGTCATCTGACCCTTCCTCGCACGTTATCACCCCATCACCACCGCCTGAACCTATGGTAGCGCCATCCCCTGCTTATTGTGCGCTATGAACGACACTGGGTTCATCTGTTGATCCTTCTGAGTCTCAGATACCTGATAAGACGCTCAATGACCTTGTCCGCCGCTTTTGGGAACTCGATCGGGTTGCGGATGTCCTTTCTCTAACCCCAGTCGAAAAGGAGTGCGAGGCGCTATAAAGCACCACGCGCACGTCCACTGGTAGGTACATAGTGGCCTTGCCCCTAACCTCTTGGAACCTAGGCGTGTCAATCAACGTGGCTAAGCGACCTTAGCCTCCTTTCTCTAACCCCAGTCGAAAAGGAGTGTGAGGTGCTATAAAGCACCACCATCACGCGCACGTCCACTGGTTGGTACATAGTGGCCTTGTCCCTAACCTCTAGACGTGTCAATCAACGTGGCTAAGCGACAGTTCACCCGTCTAGAACATCGCCATCCGCAGCCGTGTGAAGCTTATCATAGCTTCATGCGGGACTACTTAAACAGCGGCCATATAGAACGGGTGACAGAGTCAGCCAGTCCTCCACTATATGAGCCCTACTATATTCCGCATCATCCTGTGCATCCATCCTTCTGCTACGTTTTCGGGTGCATCAGTTCGTCTTTACTGCTAACATCAAACAAATTAATCGGCAGATTCTTGTAAGCCCAGAGCAAAGAGATTATCAGCGTATCATATGGCACTTCTCAAAGCATGACCCCATTCTATCATATCGTCTGAACAGTCACCTATAGAGTATCGTCTGCTCCCTACTTGGCACTTCGCAGACTTCAGCAATAAGCCTTCGACGGAGGAGCCGAGTATCCTGCTGCCAACCACGTGCTGTTGGAGGAAGTCTATGTTGACGAACTTCTAACTGGATGTTCATCGGAAACTGAAGCCGCTCATTTGCGGCAGCAAGTGCAGGATCTGCTCATGGCGGGCGTCTGTTTGAGTTGCGCTAGTGGGCTACCAATCATCCACCCTTGCTGCATGGAATTCCGTCTGATCATTGCCGTGAACCAATCTCTGTTGGCCCTCTGCTGCTTCATCGTGAGCCAAGTATCAAAATTCCAGGTCTAGGCTGGAATCCATCAGCGGATCACTTCTTCTACTCAGTGCGATTGATTGAAGCCGCACTTACCAAGCGCACAGTGCTCAGTCAAATGGCTCGAATCTTCGATCCGTTGGGCTGATTCGCACCAGTTACCTTCTCAGCCATAGTCTTCTTCCGTCGTCTGTGCCAACTACATCTTGATTGGGATCAAGGTTTGCCTCTTGAGTTAAAGGCACCTTGGTTAGACTTTCAATCTCAACTAGCCTCTTTGTCTGTAGTACGAGTCCATCGGTTCACCCCTGAAGCTTCGTGCGCGTCTATCTCCATCTGGTCGGATTCTGCGATGCATCGGAATGCAGCCGTCGTCTATCTTCATATTTCCGATTCTTCTGGTCATCGGCATGTTAGTCTTCTAGCAGCCATGTCCAAAATCGCTCCCTGCAAGACAATCACTGCTACGATTGGAGTTATGTGGTGCCCATCTGCTGTCCAAGCTGGTGCATCATCTGGCCACTCAAGTGCTTGAATATCTGAACTTCGGGCTCATGGCTTTCTCCGATTCCTCTGTTGTCCTCGCTTGGATCCGCGGTGAAAGCAAGAAGTGGAAAACCTTTGTGGGCAATCGCGTCACCGAGATTCAAGACCTGGTGCCACCCAGTCGCTGGAGACATGTCGTCTCTGAAGAAAATCCAGTCGATTGTGCGTCTCGCGGGCTGCAACCCCGGGAAATTCATCACCATCCTTTGTGGTGGCACGGACCAAGTTGGCTTTCATCTCCTCCATCGCCTTGGCCGATTTCCTCCTTTGACTCTTCCTCGTTAAACAGCGTGAACTCCGAAGCCAAACCAGTGTCAGTCCTCATTCTAGTAACCACTGCATATGAGCCAGCTATCATCGATCGATTGTCATCTTTCCTTCGCCTCTAACCCGTGATCGCGTTTTGTCGCCGCTCCAGTGTCAACGCAAGACGGCTTCAACCGCCTCGTGCTGGCTGCTTATCCTCTGTTGAACTCCAATATGCAGAATCGTCTGATCATGAACTTCATCTATTAATGGATGAACACAAGGTCATTCGTGTGGGCGGTCGTCTCTCTTCATCTCTCTTGCCTTACCAGCATAAAGATCCCGTTCTTCTCCCACAAGGGCATCACCTGACCACTCTAATAATTGACGATGCTCATCTGCGTCTCCTTCACGCTGAGGGTGTGGCAACTCACTCGTTCATCCGCCGCCGATTCTGGATACTCGATAGACGTAATGTGGTTCGTCATCAGTTCGACCCGATCATCAAAGACCAAACCAAACGAAATACACATTTCCTACGTTCGTTGCGCGTAGAATCAAGCATGTACGAAAGTTGCAAAGGTTACACGGAACGAGAATGACAAAACGCGATCGCGTCTGAAAATAACGAAAGGTTGTCGTTCCCTCAAAAACGAAAAGAACGAAAACGCTTACGCGAAGCAATGAAACTTTCAGGAACGTTATTCGTTGTCGTTCCAAAGTAACATGTTCCATCTTCGTTTTGGAACGTAATTTAACGTTCCGGGGAAATAACGTTACTTAAGGAACGTCTCATCTCTAAGACCTATTCGCGTCGGGACCGTGGTCATCATCCATGAAGACAATCTCCCTCCTCTTCACTGCCACTGGGACGCATTTCATCTGTTTTTCCCGGAGGTGACTCCATCACGCGGGTGGCTAAGGTCAGAACATCCTCCGGAACTTCGTCGCCCTATTTCCAAGTATTGCCCCTTCCTTCCCAATGAAAATCTGTTTCATCTTCGTACCTTGTGTCCTCATCATCATCTAATTCCACTATAGCAAGGCTTCAGGGCTTCTTCCCTGTCCTGCACCGCGTCGATTCGACGTGTACGCCGCCAACAAAACTGAATTCGAACGTAAGTCCCTTCAATTAAACCGTATTAACTTGTCGGTGAGAGTGCGAACCCCATCGATCCGTTGGGTTAATTCGCCCAAGCATCCTTGGATCAAACCCTAAACATATCAATTCAATGTATGATGTAATATTTATTGGGTTTTGTGCTAAGATGTTTTTTTTTTACTTTTCAGTTAAGACAAATTCATGTAGATACGTGATTTTATCTGTCAAATAACTTTTTTTTCTTCTAGCTCTGATTCTCGGCATCAGGTCGAAGAAACAATTGTTTAAACTCTTCATATGGCAGAAACAACATGAAAAGGCAGAAAAAGTGTAGATTTCTAATATGTTTATACTGAGTTAATTTAATTTGGCTTCGAATTTCATATGTACGAGAATAATTTGTTATCGTAAATTCTAATATAAACAACATTGTCATGTCACGAAATACCGTCACAAAAATATCCCGGAAGGTAGGGAGAAGATTGAATTTTGAAAATACTCAATTTTTTAAAATATTTTTAACGATCATTTAAACCCAGCTTGATATTATTATATCAACTTTTATAGTACTAAACAAAACAAATTTTTGCTAAGTGGAAAATTTTATTACAGATCCAACGCAATACCCCCTGAAGTAACCCCTGCCAAACGCAGATGTGGGCCGTTAAATTGGATTTTATATTATCATATTCGAATAAAATTGCTTATAGTGAAGGTTTAATGTATAAGTGAAGTTTATTATTATTATTTCAATATATTTTTGTAAATATCTTCGTTGAAACTTGTGAAGATTTATCTGTAGTAAAGCAAGTTTATTTAATATATTGTCTTCAATCTTAACTTTATTCGCTTAATATATATACTCAACTGTTTCCTAAGCTTAGTTGTTCCACAACAGTGACCATGTTAATACTATTTTATTTATAATCAAATCAATTAGTCGTTTTAATTCATATCATATTTATACTCATGAAATGAAACTTATGTATTGCCCACCCGGCATTTGCAAACTCGACGTTAAACAATACTTTCAGAACAATTTCTAATTTTAATAAGCACCAATGTATTATAGAATCAAAGGCTTCATTTTACTAGATGCCACATGTGTATCGTGAATTTCATTCAGCATTTCTAAGGATTCATATAATATCCCTATTATATTTACTTTCCCAGTCCTATCATTTCACATTTTCCCCGACAAAACTTATGTAAATTCATCTCAAAAAATAGCGTGCACCAAATGGTTGCACTTCTGACGGCGCGCGGCCTTTAACTTAGTAAACACGTAACTTCTTGCGAATGAAACAACTCGTTTATATCTTTATATATATAGAAAAAGTTATATCTTTTTCGCACCGACAATATGTCTAATCAGTCATTACAACGCCTTCCTGGTGATGATAATGGGCGAGGCGGTCCAGGTGCACGATTTTCTTTTTCACACCGATAATATGTCTAATCAGTCATTTTAACGCCTTCCTGATGATGATAATGGGCAAGGCGATCCAGGTGCACGATTTTCATTTTTGTTCTCGCCTTCCGGTGCTCCTCTTTCCGGTGTACATTCCATTTCGGTTGCAACTTCGGAGGTCTCTTTTTCAACGTCGAGGATCATACAGCCACACGAATTCGTCCGTCTGGAATCCGGATGAGTTGGCCATGAAGTCATACCTGGCCTTAATGCGGTCAGTAGTCGGATTGATTTGCTTCCGCACCAATTGATGCATTTGATTCCGTCGTTGCTTTCATTCTTCATGAGTAGACTCCGAAATGGTTTATTGCTGCTCAGGGGGTGTCCTGAACTTCACATCAGCTGGTAAACGGATAGTTTTTTTTTTCCAAAGAAGACTGGTTGGTTCGTCGATTCATGCTCTGCATTCCGATACACCATCAGAAATAATGAAATGCGTTGATCACAATCTCTACTTTTCGTTGCCCATCTTGACCAAATGTTTATTGAGCGTGCCATTGAACCATTCCATCGGACTGGGGGTAAAGTGATGTTTACCTTCCACCTAACTATTCCACCTTAGATCAATGTCACAAAATTTATGATTCTCAACCCTTTAAATTAAACCTTTAAAAGCCCTTTGAATGAAACCGATTTAAACCACAGTTTAGCTTTAATCAATCCATTTTTAATGAGAACTATACCAAAGATGCTTTAAACATCTAACAGATCAAAAAGATATTAATTATCTCTGCCCAATTTGGCCTTGATTTGAATTTCTCCTTAAGAAAAAGTGTCATTATTCAGACACCCTATTTATCAATCCGAAGCCATATCCCCATAGAGGAATAAGATATAGAGAGGCCCTACGCCCACATTACGCGAACATTTCACAATATGAACTATCCTCACAAACATTACAATATTTGCTTGCTATAATTCAACCACACTTTTTGTTTTGATTCGCATTTTTTTATCCAAATACTCAATACTTTGTGCTCCATCCATTAAGTGCTCCATCATTAAAAAAATTTGTGCTGCCCGTGGACACAAGAGAATCGACTGAACGGGAATGTGAATGGTGTTCGTGTGGAGGAACACCATTTCCCGAAGAATTAAGCCCCGCCCATTCCATACGATTTTGACAGATGATCGACCTCAGGTTTAATTTGCTCGATCCATAATTCCGTTGTGCATTTCATTAATGAGCATATCCTCATTCTTAAAGAGAATCGCAAATGCTCATTATTATGATTGGCACATTTTAAATTAGTGTCCACTGTAAAATGTACATGATTCAGCGACCGATTAGTTAAAATCTTCAACATTCAAGTGGTATGTGTGACCATTCTCTTACAGAAATTCCTTCTCTCACTGTAATGTTAACTCACTATCAAATTAAAATTGAAGGTAGCCGAAGATTTAGGATAATGTAAATATTGATATTATTTTTAACATTTATTGAATTAAAATGCTTTCGATTTGTAAAATATGTGCTCTAATTAGTTAACATTTATGTGAAATTGTGGGTAATAATATTGATTGATAATTTCAACGCAGATATATAGTTTATGTTATATATCTTAGTTTACGTTCATTGGATTGAACACGCTGCCTCAATTAAAAAAGAAAGGAAATATTAAAGTGTTCATTAATTATACATCTCACATGCAAACTTAATTTAGCGGCTCAAAAATTTAATGAATCTGCATTCGCAAATTTTATAAACGAGCTTTCTGTTAACGTTCACAACTGTGATATTTATTAACAAACTACCGAAGTCTTCGAACGAAAGATTGGATTTATCGAGCAAAAAGCTGATACAGTATGATAGAAGTTGATATTAATAGCACATCGAACGATTAAAAACTTAAGTCTTCGAATTTCACAAATTTGCAATGATTTTAATATTGAACAAGTTTTAAATACTAACGAATTCTTTTTGAGATATTTCTAGATGAAAATTCATGTTTAATTTAAATAAAAAGTCAACTTATTTGAGAATTGGGCAAAAATTCAGACAACATACAAAATATGAAATTTGTCAGATATCGCTTCGAGGAATATTGATGAATTTGATTATAGGTCCTTTCCAAAAAGTAAGTAATAATACCAACACCTTGGAATTTAAAACAAGAAGCCAATGCCATTGAAACAATTGACCTTTCTCCTATCAGCTTGCCTATACTTATATCGCTGAATAGAAATCGTAATATTTCCTCCACCTCTTAACTCCACCATATTTGGTCCCAAGCCCGGTTGAGAAAGGAGGAGGGATTCCCTTGTTTACCCAAACCACAGTTTCTATGGTTTCTCATCCCAAATCCCATGAATAAATGGTAGCCAATGGTCTCGGGGCCGCATAGTGGGTTTACTCGTTCTCCAATGATGGAACATTTAATGCCGAAGAATGCCAATAACTGTAAATACACCTGCAGCTGTGCTACTGCACTTCTTTGTAAGGAAGTAAGAGGGTGAATGCGAGCATTTCACGCCTGATAACACATCTATCATTTAGCTTCCAACAGATGTCTGAGGTCACTTTCGCTATCGCATGTATGGTTGAATGCCCGGCACGGAAACCAAATTGGCAATTCGGCATCAACTCATATTTCTCAATGTGAGTGTTTAAAGCTTTATTTAGTATTACTTCGAACACCTTGCTGATATTAGGCAGCAAGCTGATTGGGCGATAGCTTTTAGGGCACAAAGATTCTTTTCCTTTCTTTAATATCGGAAAACCTTAGCCTTTTCCACTCATTTGGGAAATATGAATTGCTCAACATTTTGTTGAACAATATGCAATAATTTCTAATCCCAACCTCAGGTAAATGTCGGAGAACTATATTCGGAATACCGTCTATACCACATGATTTCTTGTTGTTTATCTTGCCAAATATGAAGCGCAAATCTTCATAGCTGACAAAATAATCAATAAGATTTAAGCTCGGTATGAGGTCAGATGTTAATGTCTCATTGAAATGAAAAGTTGGCTCGCCGTGGAGCCTTGATTTGAAGTCGGAAATAGTTGCTTCGACGACCTCTGAAAATATTTGATTTTATCTCGTAGGATTTGGTAGGTGAACCAATTCGAAATGTGTTCCAATCAGGGCAAGTTTCTGCTATCCATCACATATAATCCTGTTTCCGTTTCTATCCGGAATCGTACTATCAATTTCGATACCAGCCCTATCAAGACGATTTATCTCATCACCAGTGACTCCAAGATTCGATACCTTCACTCACCTTCACAAAGGCAGAGATAACAAAGAGGTTATCCCTACCTGGACGTGAAATTTTGATAACGGACACTTCTAGAAATTCAAAGTTTTTAAATTCGAGTTTTTCAATATTTTGGAAGCGAAAGGATCTTCTAACCAATATCCCGGTGCCACCTCCCCCTTCACCGTGTAGCCTATCATTTCTTACGAATTCAAAATGCTTGAATGTCATGCTGTGCCATGAATTTCGGTGGGTTTTAATGAGAAGCATGATTTCGCTTTTTCTTAGCTTTTCTTTTATTTGTTGAAGGGCACATGGACTGCTTTTGTTTAGATTTGTACCAGGTAAAGTGGTAAATTCTTCTTTTCTACGGTCGATCTTCGTGTCGCGAAGGTTTTGACGGCAATGAATTCCATTTCTGGTGCAGCTTCCTTGAGTACTTGAAGAAGATCGACCGTATCCTCTCCGTAGTCCAAACCCCTCAACAAAAAGGTCCGATTTTTTCACTTTTTAGAGTATGGGTGAAGTGTGGAACTTCCCCAGAATTCAGCGCATCTCTTGCTGACTTGAAATCAACAATCGATTTAGTTTTGATAGTTAACTTTTCTGCGTTAACTCTTTTTATTTAAAAATTCGTTGGCTTTTTTTCGGCTGCCAATAACCGAACCATATCTCTAACGCTTTGTCCGGCGGGACAAAAACATTAATTGGTTGAACCTTTTCTGTGAGAATTTTATTGAAATTTTTCAGAGGAACCAGCAGATCTACCAGTTGGTTTCTTCTTATTTTTTTGATTTTAAATATTGAATAAATTAATGTCTTCATAGAAATACCTTTAATCCTTTCAACTTCCATTTGCTCTTACAATCCGTTCAGCGATGCATAATAATTTGGTTTGCTGTCGTTTGTGCCTCCAGCACTTAGGATTGTTAACAAATGGTCGGACGTGATAATCTTTGTGTTTTCAGTCTTTTTTTGTTGTATGCTCTATTTATCAGTAACCTGTTAATCTTTTTTAATATATTACTGTCTCGTTGGTTGTAGTGAAACCATTTTTTTAAATCATTAACAAAGTTGCTTTTAAATCATGGCCGATACTGTATGTCCGCGAGCCATTCTTCACTAGCTTCATTTTCATGAATTTATTTTATGTAATTATCCTATTCTGTGTAGTTAGAGCACAGTCTCTTTCATCTCGTGCGTTTTTAGGCGCTTTATCTGTGAGATTGATTGTTGTCCACTCAGTTTTTTGGAATCCAGTAAAAAATGTACTTTTTATTGCTGTTTACGTCCACCAGGTCTTTCTTTTTGGACGAGACGTATTTAATACTTCTGTTAAAAGCTATTTCTTGCATACAGTGCTGTGATTCTGTAAAGATTATGTTTTCAACTTTATCTGTTATGTGTGCAATAATGGCTAGAACTGTCACTATGATAGCTGCATTTTTGATGGAGGTGTTATTCCGTTTTTAGACTTTGGTTGTTTCTGTATTGAGATGGTAAATAACACGTCCTGTGACGATTGGGTTTTTGCCAAAAACCGCAACCTTCTTGGCAAAACCTTTTTGTCAACCTTTTTGGCAAAAAACTTGACATTTAGCAGGTTTACTACAGTGGGATGGTTCTGAACTATTTATTATCTACTATTCGGGCATATTATGTAAGACATTATTGTCGGAGTTGCTAAAACAATTTTTTTCTCCGCAATAGGTACTGTCGAACGTTGCAGTATTTTTATTTTCGTCAGTGATTTTCTCTGCACGAAGTTCCCTGAACGCACTGCCATCCAAATTCTAGATTGTCTTTTACTGCTACAAGCAAGTAAACTCTTATTTTAGACGAAAGTTCTTTTATTATGGCTAATGTTACTGTTTGATGTCTTTTGAGGAACTCAAAGACTTGAAACTTCGTCTACGCTTGAAAATTTTTTCAGTGCAGTTTTGTGTGATTTAATTTTTCGAATGAATATTGTGATACATTCACCATGTTCATTATGTTCAACTCATGTTGTGGTCTTGTTATTACTCTGAAGGTATTAATTGCCTCGGAAAGAGAATTGCCCTTACTTAGTTTACTAATAATGTTATTGCATCTATTCAATTAAGATTGTGCTATTGAGAATTGGTTTTTGATATTCCCTTTGTTACTAAGAACTACCCGAAATTGTTGACCCATTTGACATTTCAAAATTTTATTTAGAATTTATCTTGTGAAAGTCCCATCGAAGTTTCTTCCTTTGCCTATTAATATGAAATCATCCGCATACTGACTTAGTGTTGTGTATTCATAAGCGAGGTGATTCTCCTTATGTAGCTTTTATGTGTGGATAAAATATCTTCTGGTCTTTGCCTTTAATCGTAACGCATTTTCGTCGTTCGAAGTATCAAAGTAATGGCGTGGATCGTGGAGGAGACGGCATACGGCAGGTGACCATTGAAGAATTTGTCATAGTAAGAATTGTATCAAGAAACAACCACGTATATAAAAACACAACAACGAGTGATGCCTTATAAAATATTTTATCATTCATATAATAGTTTCATTTAAAAAAAACTACTGAGGATAAAATCTATCAGAATCGTGCAGAGAAAATTTCAATTTCTTCATATTAAATTACCTTTAGAAATGAATCTTATGAATTGAATTCCATTTGAAATGTTTATTTATTTTAAACTTATCTATTACAAAGTAAGAAAAAATCAATGCAATTTACTGCATACTTTCCGTGTTTTTACTCAGCAATCTGGTTCGTTACTGCACGATTAAGAGCTAAAAATATTTCATAAAAATAAGTGTTCGCATTACCAAACTTTTTATAAAAGAATTTTTTTCAAAAGGAAGTTAAAACGAGTAAAGGATACAATCATTTAATTTTTTTCAATACTTCCTCTGTATTTCTTGAAAAAAAATTAACATAAATGTAATAAAACACTGAAGTATTGGAAAAGCAGCCGTGATCTTTCCTTCCACTCGTTGGTTTCTTTTCAGAAGGAAAGTGGTAGGGTGCAGGTAAGTACATTGTGGTAGAACTTGAAGTGCCTCGCCGGGTCGCGTTCGTGGTGCCGTAGTTTGTGTATTCGGTTAATGATTTTGATTCGCGGAATAAATTTTTTTTTATCGGTAGTGGCAATAAAGTCTATTGTTTTCGGGCACCGCAATATTACGGGGATGGATGCGCGATTGCTACTGGTTATTTGAATAGATTTTAATTTAATGTGTAGAAGAATTAAAGTAAAGTTATTTTTGAAAATGTCGCGTACAGAATATCGGGCTTTACGGCGGACGGTTCAATAATGGAACCGAAGCGTAAGTTACCTACCGGTCGGACACACATCCGCAAACCTCGCCGAACAGAGCTGCCAGTAGCCGCCAAATCAGTGAACTTTCGATTGGCCGAAAAGTTGACCCGAAGGGTACAGTTCGTTGCCATGCTCCTAGGACTTCACGTCATGATCTCCGTACGAGGCCGACTCGTCAAAGAGTCAACTTCGATTATAAATCCATTACATCGTTCTTATCTTCTTGAGGGAATACAGTATATTATTATTTTCAAAGGCAATGTTAATTGCTTCAAATAGGGATTATTAATTTTGGATTTATGATTATTGATTTAGGAAATCAATAGTGTTGTACTTTATTTCACGTGGACCCGAAGATGTTTTTTTCTGTTGGCTTTTTATGCATTATTTTATGGGTGTATCTTGAAGGTGTGTGGTTGTATGAGGCGTTTGATGTGACTTTGTTTTGAATCATTACAAGAAATGTCGTCTTTTGGTTTGAATTCCATTGCAATTTTGCTGTTCCTGTTGTATTGTCATTGTTGAGTAATTTGTCTTCCCAATTTTCATTGGCATTTAAGTTTTTTTTTTGAAGTTATTCCAACATTTCTCTATAATTAACCATAGCTTTTTGAGTTATTTGTTCCACCCAGGTTTTAATGTTAGGCGTTGTATATGGAGTGTCTTTAATGAGCAGGTTGATGTAGTTTAGGGGTTTTCCCCAAGTTGGGAAACTGCCATATTTATTTATTGTCTGCTCCCGGAACGATATAGATGGATTTTTTCGTAGTTTCTATGGCAATTATTACTGCTTATTTATGGGGATTACTTTGTATTTGATTTTCTATTTTATTTTGTCACTGTTCAGGCTATCGATGTATATATTTTCTGAGGTCCATGTTTCCTAAAGGAGCGATATGTGAGTGTTGGGGAAGTAAGGGGCCATTTATAAGTTTGATCTGGATAATAAGTCGACGGAAGTCTAAAGTTCATTGTTCAGTCCATTGAAAATTAACTGTTTTAATTTTTTTTATGTTACAGCCCTCTACTGATTTGTGCATGGTTGAGATAATCTGTATCTGTTTTATCATCTCCGTGAGCGTAGTAGTTTCAATTTGACACTTGTTGCTATCCTTGGGGTAGTTTTATCCGGTTTGGTTTTAACTAGGCATTGCCCATCGATTGCTGGTCTCTCGAATATGGAAGTTGTTGTTTTTCCTGAAGTGTTATGTTTTTAATTGAACGTATTTTTTAAGTTCTTCTGTGTATCTTATCCATTTCGGACAGTTCTGGTTTATGAACTGCGGAACAGAAATTAATAGTTCCTTAGCACTTTGAGCACTTATTATTTCTTGGAATCTTTTCTCTACAGTTGAATTGTTTGCCCTAAGCCTGAGAAATTTCTACGCAACTTTCGTTTGTAGAAGAAATATTCTACCAGAATTTGAGTATAGTCTGGATGTTCATCTTCTGTAAATGTGATTTGAATTGGTTTTGTAGGAAGTACTTCCTCTAGATTGACGGTGTTCCTTCTGTTAAGCTAAGTGCTTCCATCAGTTTGATCCTCTTTGAGAACATTTCCGAATTTATTGCATGAAACAGTTTCATTTTTTCTCTTCTGTTTTCTCATAGAAAATATTACGTATGACTCTATTCCTAATTAAGAAATTGAGATGCTAGAGTATTTGATTACAAATTTTAGTTAGTGCGCATTATTCATTCTATTTGAAGGGTTGTTTTGTTAGTGGTTACGTTTTGTGCTGTTGAGTTGTCAATGTTATGTAGAGTCCCCTGAATATGATGAAGATAATGTTTTTCCATTTCAATCTTTCCTGTCATAAACTTTACGATTTATATTGAGTTAATTTTTAAAGGGGCTCAGTATATTTTTCAAAACTATACTTGGCAATACTAGCCTTTGATGGTTTTCATTCAGTCATACCATCATCACATTAAACACATTTTTGTGATTTACATTTGCTGTATGTGAAGTGGTGTTGTCCGTGTTTTCCGTATTCCCAACAGCTCACACATTTCGGCAAAAACCTGTGACTCGAAGTTTCTGCCTTGGTCTGCATGTAGTTCACGGGGTACGCCATATCTACTAACCCACTGTGAAATGATTTGCTACGCTACAGCCTCCTGGTTAGGAATTGGGTATACTTCTGGCCACTTACTGAAGTAATCAGCTACAACGAGTAAATACCGGTTTCCCCATTCAGACTACGGAAAGGGTCCTGCGATGTCCACAGCTATTCTTTCGAACGGTACCCCTCGTTATAAGTCTGCGTTTGCCCTCTCGTTATTCGATTTGGTCCTTTAACGGAAGCACATATTGTGCATTTACGACACCAGTCAAGAACGTCGTCTCGAGCGTGGAGCCAGTAGAATCTTTCTCGTACCTTCGTCAGGGTCTTGTTCATGGTGGTGACCATGCTGGTGGTGACCAAGGTGACCTCCCGATGGTGGTGACCAAGGTGACCTCCCGATGTGCCGCCATACATCTTCTTTAGTACTCCTTTGACCCGACTCTTAGGAAGAACAATTTGCATCCTATGTGAATTGCCGTCTGCCGTATGCCGTTTCCTATTTCTGTTTCAGAACTCCATCATCAACCTCAAGGGAGTTCAATTGAGCCCAATAGCTTCTTAACAATGTGGCGCGCGCTGATATCGCCTTCCACTCGGGACGTCCTGTTGTCTCTTTCCATACCAACAATGGTCCAATATCATCGTCGGCTAGCTGAGCGTCCTGGAGTTCGTGCTTGGTCCAAACCTCGTATACTTCTGTTGCTATTACACGCATATCCACACCTTGCTCTTTTTCCTCGGATCGTCGGCAATGTTTAAAGCCGCTTGACATAGGCGATGGGATAAAGCGTCGGCATTCCAATGCACTTCTCCTTTCCAGTGGACGATTTCGTAGTTATGTCGGTGGCTTCAGGTGATTATCTCCACACCTCATGTCGGGTGCGATCATGATAGCGATGTTGCTCGCTCCTGCTCATTCCAGTGATTCGTTTGAGCGGCAGCTTCAAACTGTGTTTTGTAAATGCTCCAAGCTATTTGTCTATCGAAAGTGGGCGCTTTTACATTCCTTGTTGAGATACTGGCGGTACTCCCTATCAGGTTCGGGTTACTCGCTGTCGGGGCCCGGCTGCTCGCTATCGTTACTTTGGCTTGCTTTAAGTCTTCGTTTAATCTTTCAATCTCTTCCCGCACCGTTTCCACTTTGCTCATCCGTTCTTCGAAACCTTTAATTTGAAGATTAAGCTTTTGACTTAGCTCACCTAAATCTGATCTTAAGTTGGTGGATTGCCGGTTGAGCTGGTTTAACGCTGATAATTGCCGATCGAGCTTCTCGTTTAAGTCGGTTGACTGCCAGTCGAGCTTCTCGTTTAAGTCGGTTGATTGCTTTTGCATTATCACCAACATCCGAATCAGCATCAGCCCTTTCGCCGTCAGAGTTTGTTCCTCCTCCTCGCCTCCAGTGTAATTTTCAGCAACGGGAAACTCAAACGACTCTGGATCCGCGGCCAGCGCTACGTTTAACCGGATGATTAGTCTAGCATTGCTTCCGTCGGTGGAAATGTTACGCTTTCCCAATTCCTCGTTTACTTCCGGTAGGGTTAGTGCGTTGATTTTACATGGCATTTTTCTGACGAGTTGTCTTTAATGCAAAAGTTCACAAAGTGTTCACAATAGTTCGCGTTATTTTTTTTATTTATTTTATTTCACGATTGCACTATTTTATTTCACTATTGCAAGAATAATCCCACTTCTGACACCAGTGTTGCGCTTTCTCAGGTGCGCGACCTGTTTACTTCGCAAATGTTCGCAAACACACACGAACTAATTTAAAATTTGTTGTTTGATAATTTATTCTTTTAATAAATTTCACAAACACTTCACACTTAATTATTTTCACGACTTTCAGTCTTACTTATTCACTTTTATTTTAATTAATTGATGAATTAAAGCAATCACTTTCACTCGCTTTTTAATCCGCGTACGATTGGACTCACTTCTTCGCTATCGCACTGTTGCTTAATCCACCAGATTCACTTAATGCACAAGACTTCTCTTCGCCGCTCGCTGTAGTTGCTTTAATACATGTTTCAACCAATCCGGAATCTTCCACGTGGATGATTCTCGAGTTTACACGCTGAATTATTTACACATGTATCGTCTTACTCAATGCACGCAATGTGTTTACGTTATGCCTATTTCCTCTTCGAGAATGATCGGTGTATTGGTTATTGATACTTGTTTACGAATTTGCTCTTAAGACGACAGTAGCGCGTGACATTATTCGAACATGTCACATATATATTGAGTTGGGGAAAAAATAATTTCGCTTCTTCCTAATAGATGGTGTTAGAGTTGTATGTCTCTAGTAATGATTATTCAGTGAAGTCATACTATAGCATGTCTAGAAGTTTCGAGTCTGTATAACATTTTAGAGTGCGAATTACCGTCATTTGTTTACTCATTTGAAAATTATTGCGTATTGCTTATGGAGATTCCAGAAGGCCACTCTCGTCACAGTTTGCTTTTTTACTTCCGGAAAGGAATAACTAGCCCAGGCTTCTCGAAAATTTTGTTATGTTTATGGTGATGACTGCTTAAGTAAACGTCAGTGTCAGAATTGGTTCACTCGACTTCGTTCCGGAAACATCGATCTTAAAGATGAAGCTCGCCCTGGTCGGCCAACCGTTGAAAAGTCGATCAAATTCTTAATGAAATCGAGGTAGACCGACATATTTCATCTCGTGACATTGCTGTGAAACTGAACATCGACCATAAAACAGTTTTGAACCATTTACATAAGCTTGGATACCAAAAGAAGCTCGATACTAGGGTTCCACATGAACTAACATTGAAAAATTTAATGGTCCGAGTTTCCATTTGTGAATCCCTGCTCAAATAAAACGAAATCAAGCCATTTTTGAAACAAATGATTACGGGTGATGAAAAGTGGATCGCGTACGACAATAATGTGCGAAAGAGATCGTAGTTGAAGCCCGGAGAAACTTCACAAACAGTAGCGAAGCCCGTATTGACGCCACGGAAGGTGATGCTGAGTGTTTGGTGGGATTGGAAGGGTATTGTGCATCATGAGCTGCTCGAACCTGGCCAAACTATTAATTCAACTGCCTACTGTCAACCATTAATGCGATTGAAAAAAATCGGCAAGAATTGATCAATAGGAAAGGCGTTATCTTCCATTACGACAATGCTAGACCGCACATATCTTTAGTGGATCGTCAAAAGCTGAGAGAGTTTGGCTGGGAAGTTTTGATGCATCCATCGTATAGCCCTGACCTTGCCCCGTCGGATTATCATTTGTTCCGGTCTCTGCAAAACTCTCTTAATGATGTAAAGTTGGTTTCTAAAGAGGCTTGTGAAAATCACTTAGTTAAGTTTTTCGCCCAAAAACCTCAGAAATTCTACAGTGACGGAATTATGGTTTTACCTGAAAAGTAGCAAAAGGTAATCGATCAAAACGATATATATATATATATATATATCGATTCCAATCCGGAATCTTCCACGTGGATCGTTCTCGAGTTCACGCGCTGAATCATTTACATATTTATATATATATAGATAATTGACGAAGACTAGATACTAAGTTACAAACTGAAATTCACTTGTTACTCATTTTTTTTTTTAAGTCGGTGAATCAAAAATGTTGATTTATTTAAATCATTTAAAAGTACTTAACTTTTCTTTCATTATTGACGCATTCCCGCACAAAATTCAAGCAAATTTGCTCTCTCTAGACGGACTAATTATGTTTTTCTTTTCAGGTTGCCTTCAATCTTGATATTCTGCTTTTGCTGGAGATGGTTCGAAATTTCACTTACCGCCGTTTCACTAGATTTTACGTTTTTCCTTTTTTTTTATATTTAACGAATTGTTGGTGCTACGTAATTAATATTAGCACTGAAAGCAAACCTGGAACCGTTATTTTCAATGCTTCTTTCAATAGCTTACGCGCAGATCGTCGTTATAAGTTAAGCCCGTATCAAAATGCACCATTCGTATACGATATGTTTCATGTCAATGAAAATTCTGGGAAAGTTGTATTAAAACGCTACGTAAATTGCGACGGAATCTTATATCCACGTATTTTTACACTTTATATTGAATCGATGCCCACATGCCTGCAGAGCATAAACTATTGCAGCTTACCCCTCCGCATATTTATCAATGGTGTTAATTGTCATGATCAACGACTGGTGAGCACTGAACGAAAAGATTATCAATCGAAATATCTCCGGATAAATCAACAACTCAACAGCCAGTTTTCAAAGTTTATGAACCATGAGAACATAGTTATAAATGTTAATTTAACGAGGCTCGTTCTATTTCATAAAGCACTTCTAATGAAAAATTGGATGTCACAAACTATTGCTTCGTATGAAATTTACACAGA
The DNA here is from genome assembly GCA_954870665.1 of Stratiomys singularior. Lineage (NCBI taxonomy): Eukaryota > Metazoa > Arthropoda > Insecta > Diptera > Stratiomyidae > Stratiomys > Stratiomys singularior. The sequence goes on along the minus strand of OX940878.1, from coordinate 82,003,285 downwards.
TGATAATATCGAAGAAATTTGCTTCAAAAAATCACAGTTCTTAAGTAATTTGGAAAATTTTATGCCAGAAACTGTTACTAATGCTTGTAAAATCCGATTTTTGTCCATTTCGGATTCAAGATTCAGAATCGAACTTAAAAATTATGACATCGTCGCAAAATCAAACATTTGTGTTAATGAAAAAATATTTAAAGTTCTAGAATAATACGGTACCAAACTGAATCATCAAATTGGAATCATATATCGTCAGCATAAATTGAACAATACTGACTTAGCTTCACGTGTTAGACGTGAGCTTACAAATCAAAGCCCATTCTTTGAACAAAACCTCTTTACTGGATATGTTTTAGAGGAAAGCATACCAGGTGAAGTTGTTATTACAATTCAAGCTCACGATCCTGAAAACTCTCCACTTTTATACCATATGACTTCCATTCTTGACTCACGGTCTCAGTCTTTTTTTACAATCGATCCTCATACAGGTGTTGTAACAACTACCACTAGCTTAGATCGCGAAGAAATGCATGTCCATTATTTTCAAATAACGGCGTCAGATGAAAGTTTTCTTCCACGGTCAGCAACAACAACACTTCAAATTAATGTTGAAGAAGATATCAACGACAACTATCCCTTATTTGAAAAAGATAATATGAATGCAACAATCTGGGAAGGATCACTCATTGGAACTGTTGTAATAACCGTCCGCGCAAGCGATTACGATAGCGGGAAAAATGCTGAAATAGAATATATCATTGAATATATAACTGACGTAGGACATCATAACGAACGAGATGTGACAGAATTTGAAGTTAACCCTAAAACAGGAATCATATCAACCGATGCCGTATTGGATCGTGAAGAAGCAGATATTTATATAATCTTCGTAGTAGCCCAGGACTCCCCTATTGTCTCATATAATAGAAAATCAACCACAGCTACTGTCTTTGTGAAGGTTTTGGATGAAAACGACAACTATCCACAATTCGAAGAAAGAGTATATAGCGTCCAAATCAAAGAAGATGAAAAATATAATAATATTATTGCCCATATTAAAGCTAGCGATGCAGATGATGGGAATAACGCTGCTATTCGCTACGCTATTATCAGCGGCAACACTCAAGCGCATTTTTCAATTGACTCCGTAAGTGAAGAAGTTACTTTGATCAAACAACTGGACTATGAAATTATTCAAAGTTTTCGGTTAGTTGTTCGGGCTCAAGATGGTGGCTCTCCATCGAGAAGCAATACTACACAACTATTGGTGCAGGTAATTGATGTAAATGATAACTCTCCGAAATTCTACGTAACCCAGTTTCAAGAATCTGTGCTAGAAAGTGTTCCAACCGGATATAATGTCATCCGATTGCAAGCATATGATCCTGACCATGGTTTAAATGCAGAAATACAATACAGCTTAAGAGACAATGATGAACATTTTCCTTTTATAGTTAATGACAAAACTGGTTGGATACATACAAAATGGCAACTAGATAGAGAAAATTGTTCTCGTTTCACATTTCAAGTTATTGCTACTGATAGAGGCGACCCACCATTGTCTGCAAGTGCAAATGTTATAATTATTGTTCAAGATGTGAATGACAACGATCCTTCATTTCAAACAAAATATTATGAAGTAACTATTCGTGAAGATATTCCACCTGGAGGTTCGGTGCTCACTGTCAGTGCAACGGATCCTGATGAAAATTCAAGATTACACTATGATATAATTTCAGGAAATTACAGAAACAGATTTGCAATTAACATTCAAAATGGAAAGGGAATAATAACAGTTGCACAGCCGCTAGATTATAAACAAGAATTTCACTTTCTCCTTACTATTACTGCTACAGATTTAGGAGGGCGACTTGACACTGCTTACGTTAATGTTAATATAACAGATGTTAACAACTTTGCACCAGTTTTCGAAAATTCACCATATTCCACAGTTGTAATGGAAGACATCCCAATAGGTACCACGGTAATCATAGTATCAGCAATTGATAATGATTCTGGTATAAACGCACAAATAACATACATTTTGGAAGATTCAAAAAACAGTTATGTCCATAAATATCCATTTGCCGTACATCCTAAAACGGGTGCTATAACTACAATTCACCCATTGGATCGTGAACAAAGCAGTTCTTACCTTCTTGCGGTTAGAGCAGTTGATGCCGGCATTCCGAGTCTTAGCGATACCACTGATGTGGAAATAGTCGTCTCGGACGTTAATGACAATGCACCAAGATTTGAAACATCTGAATATCGAGTTTCTATCAGCGAGGATGCAACAATTGGAAGTTATGTAATGCAAGTCTGCGCTCAAGATATCGATACTGGCTCAAATGGTCAAGTAACTTATTTACTTGATGATGAAAACATTATAGAAGGTTCCTTTATTATTGACTACTTATCTGGTACAATACGCACGAACAAAATTTTAGATCGTGAAAGCTGTTCTGAACACGTCGTGGTTGTGATAGCCAAAGACAAAGGCACACCACCGCAAAGTGCATCTATAAATGTTGTAATTAAATTGGAAGATATAAATGACTCGGCACCATCATTTTCTACTGATAAAATTATTATGCACATACAAGAAAATTCACCAATCGGGTCTACAGTCGGAACAATCGAGGCGAAAGATCCAGATGAAGGTGTGAATGCTATAATTCAATATTCAATAGTTGGCGGTATAGATTCGAATTTATTTGCCTTAGTTCCTAATGTAGAATCAAATTTTGCGGATATAATAACTATGACACCAATAGATTTTGAATCACCAAAAAAACGGTTTGAATTAATAATTCGTGCAGCTAGCCCTCCTCTTCGGAATGATGTGCATGTTGAAATATTAGTAATAGACGTTAATGACAATGTACCAATTTTAAAAAATTTTAACATTATTTGTAATAATTACCAAGATCATTTCCCTGTTGGTGAAATCGGCAGAATACCTGCATATGATGCTGATATTTCCGATCGTTTAAAATTTAAAGTATTTTCAGGAAATAATGCGAATTTTATTAACATAAACGAAAGTACCGGAGGGATAACGTTAAGTCCGCAACTTAATACAAACGTACAAAGATCTGTTGTCATGGGTGTATTTGTAACAGATGGGATTAATGAAATTACGTCAACAATGCAGCTCATTGTTCGTCTTATAACCGAAGAAATTCTATCGAACTCGGTGACTCTCACTTTAAGTGAAATATCAGTGGAAGCTTTCTTATCGGCCATGTATAACGTGTTTGTAAATTCCGTAGCGGTAGTTATACCTTGTCCATTGAAGAAGATCATGAAACTATAGGGGAAAAATTGCACTCTGTTGTGTAATGACCGCAGGCCTGATGTAGGCAAGTCTCCTACAGGCCTGCAGATATGGTGGGTCTCTCGAGAAACGTTTGGGCAACTGAACAAAAGGTCAGCTGACCACATGATCGACGATCGATCGGAAATTGGCGGGTAGTGAGTTTCGGAAGTTGCAAAGGATGGGTCGGTCGACTCACAAGAAACAGGTTCTTGTTTCGCGTTCACCGTGAGCGGAGTGCAGTTATACGCGATTTGGGTTCTAGTGGAGTAACGGCAAGTGGTCAAGGTGACCGTGGCGGCATGTTCAAGTCGCGAGTGGCGTGTTTGTTGCTGGTACCTTGTACAGTTGTTGCTATGTCCCTCCTTCCGAGCTCGCCTTGGACAGCGTTCTATTCTAATATTCTGTACATCCTATTGAGTACTCTGTATTCCCATTGCCGCCGTCATTGTATACATTTTTCTTGCGAACACATTTCGCCATAAAAAGCTGTAACGGGACTTGCCTATTCACTGCTAAATTCTGGCTGTCGTCAGTGAGAAATGTTTGATCGAGTTCAATAAATTCGTGGAAAATCTGCGCGAACGGACAATATTGCAGTAATTCATTCCGTGACGGACGCGGTTTTGTTATTTTCTGTCGCGGAAATTTTGTGGTTGCGGCAGTTGTAAACAGAGAAAGTTGCGAATCCACTGCTTCGCAACCCTTGACAATAGCTAAAACTTACATTCAGTACAGAAAGGATTCGTGGCGCGGAGGACCCGGCGAAATATTGATAAATGGGAAAGTTTGCGGTTTGGTGTTGTGCCGTCGTTGCATAATGACACAACGTGGTCGAGGAACATACGCCTTTACCCTTTCTGCACAAGAATACTCGAGCGCACGGTGCGTCTCCGCCACCGTTGGTCGGTCGACAGTTACGTCGGGCGTGAAGAATTTTCCTTGCAAATCACCAATTAGATAATGAAACAGTGAGATAAAACGCTTCTAAAACAGTAGAACCATCAACCCTTTGTGTTGTGTTACCATAAACCCGCTGATTCCACGCTTGGTGACGCATTCACGCCGACCTTTCTCAGCCTGGCCGCGCGGAGTGCCCCCTTAATAAAGCGCCGCGAGTGCATTTTGATGGCCGCAACAGTATCATGTCACAATTTCGATGGGGTCCCATTGTCATCGCACCTTGAGTTCGATCGCTAGATACGTGGTAGTCGTGTAATGTTAGCATTACATAAGAAATGTCGCTGTTTGTTGCGGCTGTGAACAGTCCGATGACAAATCCGAAGCTCCAAACGTTGGACCGGTCGAAGGCATGAAATCTTGATCAGAAGTGAAATGTTCGAGAGTCGACAACGTGAAAACAAGTAAATATAGTTTTGTTTACATTTACCTATGAGGAAATCGAATAACTGGGAAAAAAATTAATAAAACAGATCAACAATCGACTTTACTTTATTCTTTTACAAATTTTCGTGGTTACTAAGAAAATGCAAGTGCTAAGTTAGCTTGTCATAAGTACATCGGGACAGTGATAAAATCGGGAAATGCCTTAAGATTGTCATCGCCCCTTTGAAATATTAACTTTTAGGTGTAAGCGTCAAAAAGTGCTGCCTATATAATATGAAGATGCGAAATATGTAAGATCCGATTAAAATACAAAAGTAGTTGTTTAGAGAGATTTGCTTAGGAGCATAAAAAAAAAATATCTTTGTAAAAATTCTCTGTAAAATATACGGCATCATTTTTTTTGTATAGGATCCCAAAAATATAGAATATCATGAAAATTCAGTTTATTGTTTAAGTAAGAAATGAACAATTCTGATGAAGAATAAAATTATACAAAACGTTTATTGTAAAAAAGAAAAGAAAATAGTGTAAGCAGCATTTGATTTAATATCTTAAATTAATACATAGAATGAATAAAATGAGTTGCTCAAGATAAATTTTCGCGTTTCCTTCCACATGTCGGAATTCTCTTTTCAGGAGGAACCTTATCGGCGATCAGGTGAGTAGCCGTGACGTGTAAGTGGCAGTTGTTCCGACGATTCGGTTCCGCGGTGCCGTAGTTTTTTTTTGAATTTTCTCGGTAGATTGACATTGGCTGTAGTACGCGGTTAAAGTAGTTTGTGTTTGGGCACCGCGATGATTCCGGTTAGCGGATGCGCTTTAGATTTAGGTCGGGTTGCGATGTTGTTTTGTTTTGACTCGGGTTGAAAAGGTAACATAAAGTAGGATACCGTTTGTTGTTTTTGAAATGACGCGTCGGAAAATCGGGTTTTTCGGTGGCTGGTTCTAATAATGGAACCGGAGCGGAGGTCCACTAGGGTCCGACCCACGTCCACACACCTCGCCGAACGGAGCTAGTCCGCCAGCAGCCACCAAATTAGTGGACTTTCGTGTGGCCGAAAGGTTGACCTGCAGGGGTACATTTCGTTGCCACATCTCCATGGACTTCACGTCCTTTGAGTCGATGCGAGGTCAACTCGTCGCGATGCGAAACGACCCTTGTTGGGTCGTTTATTCCATTACAGTTGTTATTCCCAATCTTCATAAAGAAAATTTTAACGTATGTGTCAGAGAACCATGTTTGAACTTTGAACAATGTACGACTGTTTTTAAGTATGGTAACGCTTCAACGTTCATTAGTAGTGATACATTATTATTCAGACCGATACATCCAGTAAAACATTTTGCGTGTCATTGCCGTCCAGGTTTTGTTGGGGGTGTTGAACACTACCTTTGCGATAGGGAAATTGATTTATGCTATTCAAATCCATGTCATAATAATGGAAGCTGTTTTGAACTTGAAGGAGGATATAGTTGTACTTGTGGAAGAGAATTTACTGGAAAGAATTGTGAAAAAAAGATTGACGTAAAGTTATGTGCTAATGATACATGCAATTTGTGTTCCTCAATTGAAGATGTTACTGATTTGCATTTGCAAGACAGGACCAGAATTTGTGGTCTCAAATCTCGGTCTTTTGGTCAAAACTCGTTTATAACATTCAGTAGCCTGAAATCAAGGTACCGCTTTAATATCAAACTCAAGTTTGCCACGCTTGAATCTAACGCCCTTTTATTTTATAACGGACGTTACAATGAGCTACACGATTTCATTGCTCTATCAATTATTGATGGACGAGTCAGCTTTTCGTTTTCACTTGGGGGAACAGAACAAGTAGTGAATGTTTATCAGAGCACATTGATTTCAGATGGAATGTGGCATATCGTTGAGGTATCATATCACAATCGAACGGCCACCGTAACCGTAGATGACTGTGATAAAATATTAGGCTTGAAGATGAACTTGAACAACGAGTTCAACTGTGTTAATCAGTCAACATTGCTTCTCGCTGAAAAGTGTTCTTCTCTAACTGCGCCGTGCTATCGTTTCTTAGATTTAACTGGGCCTTTTCATCTAGGGGGTATATCAATGCGACCCAAACATTTTCCTTTTGGGGTTAACGAATTCTTGGGTTGCATTTCAGATTTTTCTATTGACAATCAGCTTATTGATATGAACTCATTTCTATCTGTAAACGGAACGACGGTAGGATGTTCCCAAAAAGCTTCGCATTGTAATTCAGAACCTTGTTTAAATGGTGGAATTTGTCTAAACGGATGGAATCGACATCTCTGTGTGTGTCCTCAAGAATATACTGGCTACAGATGTCAAGAAACAACTAGCTCCCCATGGCGTTTTTCAAATGGTAGCTTCTTAAATTTTAATCCAGTGCTACGACCCATTCAATTTCCTTGGAATTTTGGGTTATCAATTCGTACTTTACAGGAAAATAGTTCCTTGTTTCAAATTCAAATCGGTCAAAATAGTTCACTTATTCTTAGTTTGGGAAATGGAATTTTGCACTTGTGTTATAAAAGTGATTGCATCCGCTTACAATCTTTCAGTCTTTCAGATGGAAACTGGCATCGAATAGATGTTTATTTCATAGATTCTCATGTAAAGTTTTCCATAGATTACGACCAAAGGATGTCTTTTCATACATTTCACAAAAACATACAAGGCCAATATATCGGAAAAATTAGAATGGGAATTTTTGATTATACACTTCTTAATTTGGGCAATTTTTCTGATTATAACGGATGCATACAAGACGTTCGTGTTAGTGGCGTGCAAAATATACGAAATATGCCGTTAGTTAGTGAAAAATTGGAAGATGGTTGCACCTCAAAAGCTGAATGTTTAAAAGCATGCCCAATGAATTCTTTTTGCGCCAAAAGATGGGATGAAGCATATTGCATGTGCCAAAAAGGGTATATTGGTTCCAATTGTACTTCCGTATGTGCACTACACCCATGTCATTCTGGAAACTGTCACTTGGACAATCAACTACCGAAATTTTATCGATGTGAGTGCAATGGCACATCAGCATATGGGGAGTACTGTGAGCATTCGTTGGAGCTTCCTTGTCCAACCGGATGGTGGGGTGAGAAGATTTGCGGTCCATGTAAGTGTGATATCCATAAAGGATATAATCCTGACTGTAATAAAAAAACGGGTCAGTGCTATTGCAAGGATTATCATTTCCAGCCATTTAATAGCTCTGGATGTTTACCTTGTAATTGTTACTCTATAGGGTCTTTAGGGAGTACTTGTGATGTTCTCACTGGGCAATGTGTTTGTAGAGAAGGGGTCATAGGTCGTAGGTGTGATTCTTGCACAAACAATTATGCAGAAGTCACTGTTTCTGGGTGTGTGGTTGTGTACGATGCTTGCCCGCGGTCTTATTCAAACGGAATTTGGTGGGAGCGGACAGGTTTAGGCAAGGTAGCAGTTCAAGATTGCCCAAGTAAAGCTAAAGGAGTAGCTTTGAGAAAGTGCGATGAAGTCACTGGTAGGTGGAGTGGTGCGAATTTGTTTAATTGTACATCAAAACCTTTTCTTGAACTTAAAAAAAAATTGGAACGGATTGAGAATGGCCAGTTGGAATTGAATTCATTCCTTAGTATAAAGTTGGTGCGCAATTTAAAAAAGGCATGTGAAGCTGTTTCCGAATTAAAAGTAATGGATTCTTATATGACAGATCAAACTGATTTCGTACATAGAAATTTATATGGAATAGACGTATTTGTAATAGACAAATTGTTGCATTATATTATCAAATTTGAATGCACTTTGCATGGCTTAAATCTATCTCATAGCCAGGATAAAAATTTTGTCGATAACATAGTTTTTATTGCAAGCATAATTTTGAGCGATACTTATGAGTCAATCTGGGACCACATACAAAGAATAACATTACGAGGACCCGAAAATTTGCTGGAATTATTCGAAGATTACATGAAAATACTCGGTGAATCACATTATGATATATTTTCTACTCCTTTTGAAGTAGTTCATGAAAATATGGTGCTTGGGATGGATGTAATACCAATTAACGTCTCAACCTCACATGCAGCGATTAATTTGAGATCACCAGCAATAAGAAAAGAAGGATATGAAGGTAAAAATATCAATTTTTATCCGACTTCTAGAAACCCCCAACCTTTTAAGGGACAAAGCCTATTCACGACAATACCGAAATATGATAACTATATGCAGGACAAAACAAAGTTTGATAAATATACAAAAGTCTTATTACCAATAAGTCTTTTAGAAATCAATGCGGCATCAGGTACTTCATCTGAACCATTTGATTACCGCATTGTTGTCGTTTATTCTCAATATAAAGATAGCTCAATTTTCCCGAAGCGTTATGATGAAACTATTTCCAGGAGTGAAGATATTCGCATTGCGAGCACAATTTTTACGTTACAAATATTAAAAGCTTTTAATCAAAAACGACTTCTATTGGACGAACAAACTCAATTTCCAGAAGTTGGTGTTAAGAAAAAAGTAGATTCTATTAAATATGTCGAAGAATCACCCTATGCAATAATCGATAAGAATTTTATAAATAGAAGCATAAGCGAATTTATGTATGAACCAATGCAATCAGGAATACTAAATTATCCAATTATTATACAAATCATGATAAATGCTATTGAATCTAAATTTTTATCAAAATTAAATCCGCAATGTATTAGATGGAGTCAAGTTTCTAAAAGCTGGACTCGCATAGGTTGCCATACAGATTCTCCTAGCTATGAGACACTTAAAGACAAAAAATATATATTTATAAATTGTACTTGCAACCAAGGATCCACTTACTCGGTTCTGGTTGACGTAATAAATATTGATGAAAATTTTGAGATCACAAAAACACAATTTGGTGTTTGGTCATCATATATATTATCTTTATTTATGCTTGCAATAGTATTTATAAGCCTTTCGCTCTTAGAAGGTGGAGAAAGCAATTCGATTTATATTCGCCGTTATATAGTCGTGAGCACTTTTAGTGCCGAGCTCTTCTTTTTCATTGGAATTCAAACGCAGGAAGCATTATGGCATAAATCGTTCTTATGCAAATTTTTAGGAACCACAATGCATTACTTCTGGCTTAGCGCTTTTGTTTGGAAGACACTAGATTGTTTTCATCTGTATCGAATGTTAACTGAAATGCGTGATATCAACCACGGTCCAATGAGGTTTTATATTGCGGCTGGCTTTGGAGCCCCAGCAGTTATAGTGTGCGTTGCAGTAGGATTACAAACATATGAATATGGAAATAGTTTATTGTAAGTCATAAGTTATTCTTACAAGAAAATAATTTTATTTTATATTTCAGTTGTTGGCTGCCACTATACGAACCTTTGGCATGGTGCTTATTTGGTCCAATTTGCGCTCTGGCATGCATTTGTTTATTTCTTCTTTTCATGTGCATTAAATCCGCGTTTAAACTAAAAGGACACATTTCAGGATGTGGCGATCTAAGGAACCTTCTTTTTCAATCTGTTATTACCCTTCCTTTAATTACAACCACATGGATCCTTTCGGTACTTAGCACGTATAAAAGCTCTGAAATGTTCATCAGAATGTTATGTTGTGCTGTTCTACTAACTTCTACATTCCTTTTAATTACAAATTGTATCAACGCACAAACTCGAGGAAATTTGTACTTACGTTATCTTCAGTGTTTGAGAAAGAATGTTCCAGTCGTTGATTCATTGCATACAACACATTCATTTGAAAAAGGCATTGCTAAAAAATCGCTTTATTCACACCCACTCAAACATAATATTGGAATAAGCACATCAAGTACAACATCAAGAAGCACAGGAAAAACAAATTCAAGTTTCCGTAGGTATGTTTAACGTAATCTTTCTGTAACATTTATTTGTATTTTATCTACAATATTCTACTTTATTTTTTTATTTATACTCTGGAGACTTCAGATATAAAATATTCTGAGAAAAATTAACATGATTTTATATATAAGATAAAGATTCTGCCTATTACTAGATTAGATGGTATCTATCTAAATCCTATGTATGCTAATAATGATGCAATTAGTATCAAATCGGCAAAATGTTGCCCGGAAAAATTTCTAATGTGAAACACAGTTTACAGTTTTTAAATAGTTAATACTACAGTAAATTTTACTTCTTAACATTTGATGTATCTAGCACTAGCGGACCTCGATGCACTTCGTTGCAACCAAAAAAAGAAATAGAATATTCTAGATTTTTTTATGAAATGAATGCATTGTATTTCAAAATTATTTATGTCAATCCAAAACATTTGGATATACAATATTTTTCGTTTGCTCATTTGGAGCGACCACAAACAAACAATTTGGAGTTCCAACTCTAGAGGAGGCCATGTATAGCTGTTCATGTGAAAAACAGGGCTCCTCCAAATTTAATCCGCATATTTGAAGCGTTTGTCCTTGCGTCTTATTGATGGACATGGCAAATGATAGACGCACTGGGAATTGCAAACGCTTTAATTCAAATGGCATGTCTGTTAGAATCAGTGGAATACGTCACAACAGATGTCACTGCACCTGGAAATTTTTCTTGAATCTGGTAATTGATTGCATTGACGTGTACATTTTAGGTGCCAGTATTGCGCGTTCGCTCAACTAATTGTGATTCCTGTAATGTTGAACAATATTTGGAAACACACTTTTAATCAACTCCTCTGTTGATTGGAGAATGGTACAAAAATATTTCGGCAATGTAATCAATCCATTTGTATTATCGACTCGAACTTTGCCATTTCAAATATCTAACAATTGCTTCGAGAACAGATCTGCAGATTAGTCTTTGTGCAACTTATCGCGCATATTTATGTTTAATGTTTTACACATGTCGCCACAGAAGAGAAGACTTTAAGCATGCATTGATCTCATCCGCCGGTGTTGATCGTGGAACCAAAGGCAATATTTGACGAAAATCGCCTGACAATAATATCAATGCACCACCAAAAGTTTCTTGCTTCTGACGTAGATCTTGCATTGTACGGTGTAATGCTTCTAGCGATTTTTTAGCGTCATTGTACATTCATCCAAAAGAATAATTGCTGCTTGTTGCAAAACATTTGCCATCCCAGAATTTCTTGAAATATTGCACGTGTGATGTTCAATCACCTGTTAATTTGAGAATAATTATAATTTACAATAATTAATATCGATTAAATTTTAAAGTGATCAATCACTAAATATAAGCACACCTGCACATTCAACGGCAATTTTAATGCAGAATGCGCTGTTCGTCCACCATCCAATAGAGTAGCACGAAGCAAGTGCCAATGCAATTTTTCGTTGCAATCGAATGGTTGCCAAAATCAGTGATATCAAAAATGTTTTTCCCGTACCACGAGGCGCATCCAAAAAAAAAATCCACCGACTTTATTTTGTATAGCTTGCATGATGGTATCATAGACATGTTTTTGATGATCATTTAATTTTGGAACATTCAAATTGACAAATGTTTGCAATTTTTTGGGATCATACTGTTGTTCACGTTTCAATTCGCGATCAAATAAATCATGCATAGGGCGATTGGATGGTGACAAACGTAATTGCCCTAATGCTTTATTTGCAATCGTTAGGCACATTTCTTTAATCGCTATCAATGCCTCATTATACATTTCCAATGAAATCAGCAAATCAGCGTTTCTTGTGTGATGACGCATTCCAATCAAATAGACTTCTGCCATCAAATCTTTCTATTTATTCCACAATGGAAAACTTGTTGGTACGATTATGGCATACAACATACGTATTTGATGTGGAAAAGTGTTAAATCCCAATGCGCATCATTTTCAAGTAAACCGAATTGCTCACATGCTTCACGATACGTCACACATAAATGACCATTTACTCTTCGCAAATGTTGAAATGAACGTGCTCCAAAAACATAACAACCGCAAATAATAACATTCTGCATTGTTTGGATGAACTGTGTATAATCTTCCCATGGTATCTGCAAAAAACACCCGGATGGCCATCAACAGGTGTTCCTTGTTTACGTCGTTGCCATTTCTTTGCAGTCCAAGTGAAATGCGTTACATCTGAATACAGCAACGTTCTGGCAAATTCATCGCTTTCATTCATTGAAATAATGCAGTTAATGTTGTTGCTGGTGGCTTTGCTGTTCTCTGCTGTGCATTTGCATCGGTAAAATACACACGCTGGCCATTTTCAAAATGAACAGCTAAATGAACAACAGCAGGATATCGCTCATGAAAAAAAGCTTCATTAGTGCTAATGTAGCGCCCCATTTGATATTGAGCGATTTCATCATTGCTATTGTCACCGGCTACTCCAAAAACAGTCATATCGCTGCCTTTATTCACATATTTTCAAATGTATTTAATCGATTTCACAGAATTACAGTACTCAACATTTATGTGAGCCTGAAATACTTTTGACAATAGTGGAGAATAAAGCAGAATCCAAAGATTATCAACTTCAATGTCTTGATTGCGTATTTTAATTATTGTTGTATGGCCATTAACCTCCGGTGACCGACGTCGTTACAATGGGTATCCGTCGTCACCTGTAATTGTATCCGAAGTTATTGCTCTTGAATACCGTTTTGTACATTTTCCATCGATCATGCAAGGTGAATTCATATTTATTTGACCGCAAGGACCATGGATCATATTTTTCGTGACAACTTCAAATAATTCTGGATCACTCTATGGACGTTCAGCTGATATAATGTTATCAATTAGATTGAGTGTTATTTCACGAACCAGCCATATTAAGATGTGCGCTTGCGGCAGCCCTCTCTTTTGCCATTCAATCGAATACATCCAAGCAATGCTCTCCAAAAATTCGCAATTTGATAATCAAATCGATCAGTGCTTTTATTTTCTGTCGAAATATACGTGCTGTTATACCGTGTCGATCTGTTGGATTCTGACCGTCAAATAAATTGTTTTTTATGTCATGTGGATTGCATGTGAATATTATGAATAGGTCGGGACGACCATATTTGCAAACGTTTGACATTGCATCTTGCGTATGTTCGTGCATGTGGCGCGGACTGCCAACATATGTCGATGATAATATTGTTAAACGTCCGATATCATTAACATTTCCATCATTCACTATTGTATTTCGCAAGTATATATATTCTTCCGATCGCAATTTGGATTGATTCAATCGAAGGTAATTAAGGAGTTCTGCTTCAATTTTCGCATACATGTCAACAGCGTATTGATGGAAAAGTTTGCCACATCGCATACTAAAGCTGTCTTCTTGTGGGCGAATCTCGAATCTTTACGAATAATAATTCAACCCACTAACTTTTTTTTCTACCTCACGACCTATGATGAATACAGAATCAGAAAATTAAAATCATGTCTTTTTGTTTTGAAATAAATGCATATTAAATTGAATTCATATATATTTTACCGGTTCGTGGATCTATCATTCGTATATTGACATGGTAGCCGTCGTCACCTTTCCAGTGCAATAATGGATATTGTAATGCATCATAGCTGCGGTGAAGCTCTGAAACACGCCGTAATTCTGCATTTCTTCGATATAGCACAATATCGCGAGATTGAAAATGGTCTCCAACAATTACATTGGCCTCTTTATCAATTGTTGGTACATTAAATCGTCTCGTATGCTCTCCAAAGGACATTTTGTCAGCCCTGATAACGATTCTGTGATCATCAGATGGCATACGATCAAGAGCGGTTTTAAACAATCGAATTAATTCATTGTGCATTGTGATGTAAGAATATATGAAGTTCAGAAACAATTGGTTGCCTTGCACGCGCAGCAATTGTACAACGTCGATCCAATTCACGATTTGCATCTCTGATAAAAAAGATTTGCAAAAATTGATGATCAGCATCAGGATATGATAATAAGGAACCAGTTCGATGATAAATTTGACCTTGAATCTGTAATATTTGTGAAATGTAATTAGATGCTGGGTCAGAATTCTGAACACATCAAAAACATTGCTGCTCAGATCGCATTTTTCACATGATATTCCGCATAAAGTAATCACCTTAAACGTCGAAATGAAATTGTCTCTTACAATTTTGGTCGCACCAAAAGAAGTCATTTGAAATGCTTAGACGTTTCAAAAATGAAAGAAGTGGATAGGGAGCAAATTCAAATGCTGGCAGTCTAACTTTGCCAGTAGCACAACACATGCCAGGCGTTTCACCTGGCATTTGTTGTGTATGACCGGCTGTATCAGAATCCAAGAGTGAAAGAAAGTGATTGGCAAACATGCGCATTTTGACAGCTTCATCTGTTTGACATTTGTATGCTGTCAATCAAATGAATGTGTGTGTTTATGAGTTTGTGTATTAGTTTGGATCGATTTTTTTCGTTAGGTCAGACCGAAATTTTTCCTCTTTTTTTTTCATATTTCAAATTTTTTCAAGAGGGGGGGGGGCTGGGACCATACCCAATCGATCACAAAGTATGTGCATGGGGTGCGGAAAGGAAGGTGAACTTATTTTTTCGCTCGAGATATTTGCAATTTTTCGATTTTGCGTGTATTTGTTGTTGTTTTACAAAGAGCGAGTTCATTTCAGGAAAAATCATAACTCAAGAATGGCTGGACCGATTTTAGATTTCCAAATCAACTAAACATCATCACTTCTCCCTGCACCTTCCCTAAATTTTGGCAATCGGTTGAGCCGTTCTTGAGTTATGGAGTGACAATCAAAATGTACACTTTTTTATGTCCGTTGATGACTTCGAGTAGACATCGGTATTCCATATATACCACACGGTTAAGGTATAATACGATCAGCCGAAACTCCACTTATAGTACTATTTAATTAGCTTATACAAACCGTTCACTTCTATCTCTATTGGCAAATTGGGCGTCCACATCGAATAATTCAAAATAAGATATTATGCGTGCATTTAAGTCGGTAACAATAGCAAAATTGCAAGGGAAAGATACGAAACCGTTTGTGTGATGTCCTAAGCTAATTTATATCTCGATCAAGAAACTCATCAACTTTCAGGAGGTTCTGAAATGTAGAAGATGGTAAGACTCATGAAGAACATAACCAGGAAAATTGGTCGGTTAGAAGTACCCCGAGAGTGTCCCATGCACGAATCTCCATTCATCATGTTAGCGAGAACGGCCCTACATCATCAAATAATCTACCCAGACTTCACTTCAGGAGCTACGACGCCAACGGGACGGGATCTAATGGTCCAGAGTTATTTGTATCCATCCACCTTACCGGGGACAGTCTCTGTCAATGGAAAAGTTGCTATATGCCGACCTAGGCCGAATGTTGGCATTAGTTATAGGTAAGCCTGGGAGTCAAACCGAACAAGTTTCGATTGTGTTTGGATGCGTGGCGTGCGATTACCGTCCCGATCATGTCCACTTCTCCCGTGGATGTCCACTTCTCTGATTGGCGAAATACTAAGTCCAATATACAACATACCGCCATCTACTCCTCGTAAGCCAATGTCTCAGAACGCCTGAACAGGACGCTATTAGCAGCAATTAGAGCCGTCATCCACGCAAACCAAGAAAACTATGAAGCATGGTTGTCCGCGAGAATTTGCCCTGTGCGTTCTTCGTACTATTCTGCCGGAGGATTCGCACCTTACTTAGTTGTCGACAATCAATGCGTTTGGGCGAATCTGTCGTGTCAATGGAACCGCACAAGAAACAACAGGTAATCCGCGACAAGAATATACTTAATCACGTAAAATAAACACAGCTTCAAGCAGTTTCCTTTTAGGAGAAAGGGAAAGGAAGCTGTTGGCTTGTTGGACGAAAAAACAGTTTCTGTTTTTTTCCGAAAAAACGTTTCCGATGTTTTCAATGATAAAAATTTAGTTTGGTCCAATTTAGTCAGATTTGTGGTTTAGTTTGTATTTTATCTCAAAGATTTTCTAAAATTTCAAATTTATAAGAAGACCTTCATAATATCTGCATTATCATCGGCTCATTATTATTTCAACATGACCGCATTAATTAAAAATCCAAAATACAAATTTTAACCGCTTCATGTGATCAGCAATGGTGGGAACCTTCATCACACGTTTTAGGTCATAAATGTGGGTTATATTACGTATTGGTAGATAAATATAGACATGAGCTTCTCACATAGGTTACTATTGTTTACAACTGATGTATATTACCGTCCAAAGAGATCGTCAGATCTATATGCTAGGGGGGGGGGGCTGGGACCATACCCAATCGATCACAAAGTATGTGCATGGGGTGCGGAAAGGAAGGTGAACTTATTTTTTCGCTCGAGATATTTGCAATTTTTCGATTTTGCGTGTATTTGTTGTTGTTTTACAAAGAGCGAGTTCATTTCAGGAAAAATCATAACTCAAGAATGGCTGGACCGATTTTAGATTTCCAAATCAACTAAACATCATCACTTCTCCCTGCACCTTCCCTAAATTTTGGCAATCGGTTGAGCCGTTCTTGAGTTATGGAGTGACAATCAATATGTACACTTTTTTATGTCCGTTGATGACTTCGAGTAGACATCGGTATTCCATATATACCACACGGTTAAGGTATAATACGATCAGCCGAAACTCCACTTATAGTACTATTTAATTAGCTTATACAAACCGTTCACTTCTATCTCTATTGGCAAATTGGGCGTCCACATCGAATAATTCAAAATAAGATATTATGCGTGCATTTAAGTCGGTAACAATAGCAAAATTGCAAGGGAAAGATACGAAACCGTTTGTGTGATGTCCTAAGCTAATTTATATCTCGATCAAGGAACTCATCAACTTTCAGGAGGTTCTGAAATGTAGAAGATGGTAAGACTCATGAAGAACATAACCAGGAAAATTGGTCGGTTAGAAGTACCCCGAGAGTGTCCCATGCACGAATCTCCATTCATCATGTTAGCGAGAACGGCCCTACATCATCAAATAATCTACCCAGACTTCACTTCAGGAGCTACGACGCCAACGGGACGGGATCTAATGGTCCAGAGTTATTTGTATCCATCCACCTTACCGGGGACAGTCTCTGTCAATGGAAAAGTTGCTATATGCCGACCTAGGCCGAATGTTGGCATTAGTTATAGGTAAGCCTGGGAGTCAAACCGAACAAGTTTCGATTGTGCTTGGATGCGTGGCGTGCGATTACCGTCCCGATCAAAGATGGATGTCCACTTCTCTGATTGGCAAAATACTAAGTCCAATATACAACATACCGCCATCTACTCCTCGTAAGCCAATGTCTCAGAACGCCTGAACAGGACGCTATTAGCAGCAATTAGAGCCGTCATCCACGCAAACCAAGAAAACTATGAAGCATGGTTGTCCGCGAGAATTTGCCCTGTGCGTTCTTCGTACTATTCTGCCGGAGGATTCGCACCTTACTTAGTTGTCGACAATCAATGCGTTTGGGCGAATCTGTCGTGTCAATTGAACCGCACAAGAAACAACAGGTAATCCGCGACAAGAATATACTTAATCACGTAAAATAAACACAGCTTCAAGCAGTTTCCTTTTAGGAGAAAGGGAAAGGAAGCTGTTGGCTTGTTGGACGAAAAAACAGTTTCCGTTTTTTTCCGAAAAAACGTTTCCGATGTTTTCAATGATAAAAATTTAGTTTGGTCCAATTTAGTCAGATTTGTGGTTTAGTTTGTATTTTATCTCAAAGATTTTCTAAAATTTCAAATGTATAAGAAGACCTTCATAATATCTGCATTATCATCGGCTCATTATTATTTCAACATGACCGCATTAATTAAAAATCCAAAATACAAATTTTAACCGCTTCATGTGATCAGCAATGGTGGGAACCTTCATCACACGTTTTAGGTCATAAATGTGGGTTATATTACGTATTGGTAGATAAATATAGACATGAGCTTCTCACATAGGTTACTATTGTTTACAACTGATGTATATTACCGTCCAAAGAGATCGTCAGATCTATATGCTCTTCAACAAAGCACGTAAAATTTGTGCATTTTTCGATTATTAAGTCGATTCTCCTGTGTTCATGGGCAGTACAAATTTGTTTATGATGGGGCACTTAATGTGACGATATTATTTCGTAATTTTATTGATCTAGGAAAAAAATATTGTTTATGAGTATTCGGATGATTAAATGCGAATAAAAACAAAATATGTGCTTGAATTATAGCTAGCAAATGTGGTGATGTTTGTGACCATAGTTCAGATCGTGAAATTTTTGACCATTCATTTATACTATTTTTAAGTAAGTATTGGCAATTTTGTGTTAATATGCGTTACTTTTGGTGATTCCGGACAGAAATGAGAGCGTAGGGCCTCAATATCTACTATCTCTATGGTTGAGGCACAAATCTGATTGTTGCGTTCATTTCTGGATGAGAGAGACAGTGGATGTTCTTGAACATTGCATGACGAAATGCAGCAGCGGGTATTCTTCGGGTATTTTTTTACTTTGACCACGAGATATTTCATCCGATGAATTTAATGTGAATGGAATTCTTGAATATCTTCTAAGTTGCCAATCTGTCGCTATAGTCTTTCGACAAATATGCATTCAATCTAAATTCACAGCTACGATTCCAGTATCAGTAGCAACTGCTGAGAGACTTTTTTCAACATAAGAACGTTTGCATAGCTTTTACAAAAATTGCCAGACTGAAAATCGACTTTTTAAACTTACTAATATTTCTGTTAAATGCAAGGTTAAACAATTTTTTAATATTGAAGAATTTTGATGTACAGAGAGGCGTATAGACTAAGAATATACATATAAAATGATCGTATTTGTCTTGATCGTATGCATTGTATTGATCGTATTTTTTATTTATTTGTATTATTTTATGCTGATCGGATTTATAAGATATTAATTAGTTAATTAAAATTTTCCTTTTACGTCTATCACTTTGATTTATTTATTTCCTTTACATTTTCTACGTCTATTGAGCGTGTAATTGAACCGTTCGGTCATTCCGTCTGACTGGGGGTGAAGTGTAGATTCCTAGCAGCTCACAGGTCTCCCCAAAAATTTGTAACACGAAATTTCGGCCTTGAGCTGAATGGAGTTCACGGGGTACGCCATACCTACTAACTCACTGTGACACGGTCTGATCGGCAACGGTAGTTGCCTCCTGTTTAAGAATCGGGTATACTTCCGGCCACTTTTTGAAGTAATCAGCCATAACGAGTGTATACCGATTTCCCCATTCAGACTAGGGAAAGGGCCTTGCATTATCTACAACTACTCCTCGAATGGTACCCCCACGTTATAAGTCTGCATTCGTCCTCTCGTTCTTCGATTCGGTCGTTTAACCGAAGCACATACTGTGTGTGCACTTACGAAACTAATGCAGTACGTCGTCTCGAGCGTTGAGCTAGTAGAGTCTTTCTCGCACCAAGGCGACCTCCTGATGTTCGTTCATGCATCCCCTGAAGTACTCCCTTGACCCGACTTTAAGGATGAGCTATTTGCGTCTTGTATGATGTGCCGTCCGCCGTTTCCCATTTCCGTTTAAGAAGACCGTTTTCAACCTAATATCATCTGCGGCTAGCTGGGCGTCTCGGAGTTCGTGCGTGCTGCAACTTTCGTCGATTTCATCGGTATTACACGCACACCCACACCTCGGATCGTTGGCAATGTTTAGAATCAGCTAGACAGGGGCGACAGGATAAAGCGTCCCCATTCCCATGTTTTCTGCCTTTCCGATGGACGATTTTGAAATATATCACTGTAGTCTTTTACTCCTAGCCAACCTTTATCCCAAGAAGTTGGCTTTAATGCGCTTCCTCGACCCCTCAATTTGATGGGCCTTATTTTCAGGATCTGGCCTTGGTGTGAGTCTTTCTAGTGGCACACCCTGGATAATGACTCCTATGACTCGCTGCTCATGTCCACGCGCTCACAGCTACATTCTTCTATTGTAATTTCTCGGAACCTGACTGTATTACGCGCAGTGCAGCAGAACTCTAGGCCAGTGTGTCCTTCACTGAGCGTTATACAGCTAGGCGGGCGACAAATGTCTGCCTCTCCCCTGGGGACATCGATCCTCCTAGCCAACTTCTGCCCCACGAAGTTGGCTTTTATGCGTTTCCCGACCCCTTACTTTGAGGGGCCTTATTTCGGGGCTCTGGTTTTGGCCTTAGTCTCCTTCTAACGGCACACGCCGGGCAAAAGCTTGATTTCCTTCGCTGCTTGCAGTTTCGTTGTAGATGCCCTATTTCGACACAATTCCAACATATGAGCGTACCATTCACCTGTGTCTCTTCGCTCATGCCAACGCGCTGGCAATTGCATTCTTCAGTTGTAATCTCCCGAATCCTAGCTGTGTACGAGCGGTTGTTTTGGCGGCTGCGAAATTTAAACAATTGCTCAGTGCGTCTTTTGTTGAGCGTCTTTCGGCTAGGCAGGCAGCTTGTTGCATTTCCCTGTCCTGCAACGCGCTAATAAACGCTTCCGTTGTCACATCGTCTCGATGGTCTGGGTCGTATGCTGGGTAAGCTAAAAGTGCAAGCCTTTCGATTTCCTGGGCTAGCTGCTGCAGGGTTTTGCTTGGCTTCTGTATGCGATTCTGTAGCTGTAGGTGATCCTGTAGATAATCGTCTATATATCATGTTAAGTGCATTCATGATAACGATAGAGTTTGACAAGTTTCAGGGCAAGAATTAATGCAGTTGCTCGCTTCTGCTCAGTCCAGTGATTTTTTTCAGCGGCGGCGCCAACCTGAATTTCGTAAATGCTCCATTTGTTCATTAAATGTTTTTTTTTTGTTTGGGAGGTGAAGGCTATTTGCGCCCTGAGTGTCGGACTCCCCCGCTACCGGACTACCGACTAAACACCTCCCCTGTCACACCGAGAACCTAGCCTGGGACTGTTTGTCACATTATTTCGGACTAGGCCTCATTAATCATCGCTTAGCGATGTCTTCAGGCTAAGGGCAATCTCTCTTCACGGATGGATAGGAAGGAATTGCGATTAGTAACTATAAAATTGCGTTACAGAGATGTTCCCTCCCTCGCCAAGTGATCCATTATGTCCTTCTTTTTAATGAGTACTGTCCGTACGTAATGCGACACACAGTTCCAATTGTCCTTTGATTTCATCATTTTTCGCGTTAAATTTTCTGGGGAAATTACGCCAATTTTCTCCGAGAGATGCGAACGGAGTCTTGTAAATCTATTACACGTAAAGAACGTGTGGCATGCGTCATCCGTCATCCCCGGGCAGAACACGCAAGTTGGGGATGGTGTTTTTCCCATCTTATACAGGTAAGACTGAAAATACCCGTGACCACTGAGTAGTTGCGTCAGATAATAATCAGTCTCACCATGCATTCTATAGAACCACGGCCCCAAGTCACTTATCAGCCGTTCGGTCCATCTGCCTCGCGTTTCGTTTTCCCATATTTGCTGCCATAAGATAAGGGTTTTTCTCCGTTCCTCTCGGCTGACGGTTTCTGACTCCCCCCTACGTGAGTATACACGTTTCCGTTCGTCTGCAAGTAATTTAATTGGAACCACCCTCGAGATTACCAGCACTGCAGGTTCAGAGACAGTGCGGTATGCAGCGGCTATCCGTAAAGCTCCTTGCCTCTGCACCTGTGCCAGACGCCTTCGGTACGTCTCTTTATTAAGAGCATCAGCCCAAACCTCGGAGCCATACAAGAGCACTGACTCCATTACACTCATCAGTAGACGTCTTTTGCTCGAGGTTGGCCCCTGCGTGTTGGCCATAATGCGGTTTAGCGCCGATACCCGCGCGGAGGCCTTATCTGCTGACGCTCGAACCTGCTCGAAAAAACTCATCTTCGAATCAATCATCAAGCCAAGGTATCTGATTGATTCTTTTGACTCGATGATCATTCCCCCTACACGAACCGGCATAACACGAGGGATTCGCTTCTTTGTGATGACGACAACCTCGGTCTTCATTAAATGTTGGTGGCTTTAGTTTTTGACATTACTCATTATTGGGCTGGGGTACTGGCTATCTTTACCTTTGTTATCTTTAAGACTGCTTTTATCACTTCTGTTTCTTTCCAAACCGTTTCCAATTTTCCATTCTTTCTTCTTCATTGGCTAGCCTGCAATTTGAAGGTCCATCTTATGGCTTAGATCACCAAAATATGCCTTTAAATCAGCTGATTGTTTTTGCAGCTTGGTTATTTGTTGGTCGAGCTGCTGATTTATGTCTGTTAATTGCATCTGCATTAATATCCGTTCGCTGTAAATTTCATTTATTTTTCTTTGAATTGTGTTCACATCCCTTTTGCAAGAATTATTGCACTTCCGACATCTGTGTTGCACTTATCCAAGTACATAAACTTTAACTTCCTAAAAAATTAAGTACTTGCAAGTGAAACAACTCTTTTACAGTTAATTAAAATTTTCTTTCTGTTTTATTTTAAAACACTTCACTAATGTCAACGAAAACTTCACTAAATTGGCAATCACTTCGCATTCGTTTGACATCTATCACTTAGAATTTATTTTCTTTACACATTTAATGTGTTTGATTCGCGTAGAATTCAAATTTCAATCTGACGCGATTTATACGGACACTTGTTGTTTCGCCCATCTTGATAACTTATCCATATATCTGCCTTCTGTAGCCGCTTATATATTTGTATTCAGCCAATCCGGAACCTTCTCAGGCTGTCCATATAGATTATTCTCGAGTTCACGATCTAAATTACTTGCATTTATTGTTGTTGCTAATATTTATGTTTCTTAGACGGAGAGATAAATAAAACTCTTGTTTCACTTAATAACACCAACTTTATTAATTTATTATATTCCCGGTATACAATTTATATTGTATACATGAACCGGTATTCAAAAAGGCACCCCAATGCAGCCTCACATTGGGTGATAGGAAACAGAGGCTTGTCCGTACCTTTTGACGCGAAGAAATAACTCTTCCTTTTTAGGACAATTTCACTACTATTTATATCACTCATCGCCTACTTGGTTTAATTTAATTCAAAATATCAATGTCTACTTTGTTTACTTAATTTCAATTCAAAATATTAATGCCCACTTTGTTTACTTTAATTCAATTCAAAATATTAATGCCTACTTTGTTTACAAACTTTAATTCAAAATAATTATGTCTACTTTGTTTGCGTTAATTCAAGGTGTGTGATTTGTATATTGTGGGATCGATTTGGGTAAGTGTAACAGCTAATCTCAATGTATTAAATTGTTTTTTCCCTTCGAAAATGGTCCACGTATTTGTTGTTGTTTTGATTATCATTGTTTGTTTTGCTATTCGCCAATTACAGTGACACGTGAAATTCTTTGAACGCCTAACAATATCAATATACTTTTATTCGTATTGTAAGTCTATCCGCAAATATATCTGACTGACTTGTCAGGTTTCTTTTATGAGGCGCAGGGACGCATAACTCAAATGTTTTTGAGGCGGCAATCATTGTAATATTTAGTCTTTTAATTATCATAGTGGCTCAAAGTTATAATAGAACAACATGCGTATATATGTTTATACCTTAATAACAAATTAACTACAAATCTGTTACTTTTATTTTAAGTTTTATAATTGATATACATTTATTATCAACAAAAAAGGTTTAACAACATTCACATTAAAAACAAAAGAACTTGCACTACATAACAAAACTTAGTACGCCAGCCTCAAATTTATAATGGAACACAAAATGATTTAATGAAAAATTAAAGGTTAGAATTCAAAAATTGTTTCAATATTTAATTGGGAGCCCGTTTTGTGGTATGATCGTTTTCATGAGATTCGGAATCGACTCCACAAATATTTTATAGAAAAACACCGGAATTTACCACATGTGGGGCGACAGATGGGGCTGTCAAACCAGGTCAAATCAGATGGGGCTCGAAGCACATGAGCCCAATGGTAGAGCAACCAATTCCGCAGAACATGTTTCGTGCTTCGCCTCGTTATCCTAATAATAAATTTAATTTTCTTTTCCAAGTTTTCCAGCGCTCCCTTTTACATTTGCTTTTAAGAGATTCAATTAATATATTTTTCTATATTTTTCTCGATTATAGGCAAATTAACCGAAGGATATTGCTCCTCAAACCATTATTCAACCTAAGTCGTGCTTAATTTTAGGACGAAAGTTGACCTTGAGCTCTTCATTAGCACTACGCCAGACATGTGATTGCCCATCTGATCGGAAAACGTTGAAATTATTTTATCTGTAAATATAACTTTTCAGCAGAATGAAAACTCTTCACTAACCATGTTAGTAGCGAGTAGTGATGGTAGTGATCCTTTCTAAGGACAATTCTGTTATAATTCTATATAGGCTGTTTTCCTATATACTTCTTTGCCTGTTATGGTAATTTTGGAGCACTGGTATATGGATATTTCTTAACAGTTTGCTGTAGTCAACGTTCATCTGATTCGGAAAGAATTCCGACCACGCGGGTCCGACTTATTTTTGAAGTTTGTGGTATTTTTGTACCGCTTGATAATGTTAAAAGCAGTTGTTGGTGCTAGATTAGCAATTGCACTAAAATCAATAAGAGAATTGTGGTTTCTCTCTGCTCAACCGATGTCTACTTACCACGTGGTGCCATTGTGCGTGTTACCACAGAACTTAACAACACAGATTCATAGATAAAATGAAGTTGCAACAGTGAGCTTCGCATAATTTTAAAGAGTGTTTCATTATAAATTTGAGGCTAAAGTATAATTTTTATTATTTAATGCAATTTCATTTGTATTTGATGTGAATGTTGTTAAAGTTTTCTTGTTGATAATTAACTTTCATTAATTATGTTATTTAAATTAAAAACAATGTTAGTAGTAGATGTGTAGTTAATTTGTTATGATGATCAATGTTGTATATGACAAGTAGAACTAGGGCCGGATTGAATTCAATTCACACTCCTACTTTACGTTATGGAGGCCGTGAATAACATAATTCCTTCTAGTGTTCCTAGTACCAAGTTTTGAAAATCAGATTGTGCTAGAACATTACTATGGCCAACGATTTCTTCTCGAGATACTCTTGGGAAGGTGATTGAGAGATTCGCTGAAGTGCAAAGGGCACTGACGGATGCTTCGTCGGGGAGCTACTGCATAAATATTGCATACCGCAAACGTTCCATAAGAAAGAATGCAATAAATATTATTAAATGTATGAAATTTGAATTATTTTCTTTCAATATAATTCAATATTATTCTGCAAATTAAATATTTTGTATATTTTGTTTTTAGATTTGTGAATACTTTAATACGAGACAGGCTGTATAAATCTAATATTTAATACCGCCTGCCAGAATGTAATGTCATTCTTTAGATGGTTTGAAAAGAAATAAAGTTTCAATAGAAACACAGTACCAGTAGTTCCGCATTAGTAAAAGAAATCCAAGAATTATATAACAACTGACAAAAAATGCTAAAGACTAAGAAAACTTGTAATTGGGGGAAAACACAAAAATGTACCCAAGGAATGATTCAACATAATTATGCTAGCAGAACACAGGATTTCAAGAGCTGTGTCGTTCACTGTTAAGATGGACGATAAACCAAATAACAAACTATGTTAAACTATATTAACATGTATTCGAAGGCGGGACTGATTAATAAAATAAACTACCCATGAAAGAGACAATGCATGTGTTTAAGATTAAAATCCATAATGCTGTATTCTGTGAACCAATTTAACTATACTTTCTCTAACACTCGTTTTGCATATTATAAAGATGTTTTATGTATACAGTTTTAAACTTTAAATTAATGCATAGGCGTTTGAATTGGGCCATGTATTTAATACGTTCAGAGCAAATATTATTTCGTTAACTTTGCTTTTTTTGCGGGACAGCTTTACTTTTTGCGTTTGGAAAAAATGGCCAATTATGGAACAATTGTTTTTGCAAATTAGTGCTTAATTGTATATGATAATTATACTATGAATGGAACAAATATTCTCTTTTCAACATGGGAAGCTTTGTGTGTGAATATTTTAAAATATTTCAGCGCGTTTCTCCTAAATATGATAGAGATTTTCATTTTTTGTGTCCTTATTCTAAATAGTTCCTTTAAACAAAAAACGGTAAATTTTACGCTCAATGGAGTCAAAAACAATTTTTTTAAGTTTGAGTGACTTTTTAGACTAAAAATACTCAAAGAAACTGGAATATCTCACAATATTATTCATAAAGGCATAGTATTTTGCATGTTATACCACGGTTTATATAGTTATTAAACGCATCACTAAAGCCATTCAAAATTATCAATTAATTTAGTTTATTTATTTTAGGTCAGATATCCATTTATCCTTCACTCCAATGAATATTCTCGAACATGTTTCTGACAATCATAGTTTCCTTCAGGCACAACGAGTTTCAAAATTAAGTACGAGTATATATTAACACGATTTACTATCGATTTATCTATAATATTAAAATTACTGATTTTTAGACACCCTTCAGCAAAAAGAGCAAAGAATATTAAGTGTTGATACAGATAGTCCAATTCTGGAGCTAGCTTCGAGCCACTCAAGTGACGATGACGAACCAAGGATTCTTGATCAATTTAAACATGAAATATCAAGTACGAACAAGCTCCAAGATTTATCTACAGAATTTCCCATAATTTCCACAAGGACAAATTTTGAAAACTTCTCTCTCCGTACCACCACACGTAAAACCGTATTGCCTTTACATGGGAACGAAGTTCACTTACATGGATTAGGCGAAAGCATAAGACGTTTTGAAAATATCGTACAATATATAACAAGAAACTATTTCGTAGGAAACTAGAAGAATTAAAGAAGTAAAATGGGTAACAACTGTTCAACAACAAAAATGAACATTAAAGATGAATATAGGCAGTCAATAACAACGACAGTAATTTTGATTTTAGTCAACATATTATTTTACATTTACAATAAATACAATAAAGAATATGTAGTAAAACGGCTTAACCGTAATATCACGGTATAAAAAAAAACTTTAAACATGTACAATACGATATGCCAATACATCAAATAAAATCTGAATAGTTGATGGATGAATTAAGAAAATTAGTTACTGACAATGAACGGACCTTGCGGAATTTAAAGAAAAGTTCAAAGAATTTATGTATATACTGTCACAACTCTGTTGGAAAAATCAACAAATCAAAATTGAATTAGGAAAACTTCAAGCAAACAATCAATAAACTTGATAACGAGGATTTAAAGTTAAAATTCAAAATTCAAAGCTGACTCATCCATTCTTGAAGGTGAACTTTTGTTGCAATTGACTAAACAAGGTTGTGCATTGAACGACACCCAAGAAATTGAAATTGAGGAAGACGATAATTGTGAGGAGGATTTGGGGCAAAGTTTGCAATTACTTGAAGAGAAATTAACCATGGCTGAATTCAATCAAGAGACAGCTATGAAGATAATTCCTGTCTTTAAAGGAAAATTTAAAGAACTAGAATCATTTTTAAAAATTATACAACTTCTAGAATCAACCTTCAAACCAGAGGCAAAATCACTCCTCATTGATTTTGTGAAATACGTAAAAATTACCTCAACGATTAGACTTTCGCTCAACGATGTCACAATTTCGTCTTTTCAAGATTTAAAGACAGTTTTAAATAACAGATATAAAAATAATAGAAGGGTTCCTCAAATACATACCATTTTAAATAATACTATTCAAAAAAAATCGAATGTTGTTGCCTATAAGGCCAAAATATTGTCATTGGTTGATGGTTAAACCAATTACAAATTCAAGACTTAGGCAATCAAGCAATTTACGAAAACGAAAAGAAAATTATAACGCAAATGAATGATAAATATGCGTTAACTATCTTCAAGAATGGTTTGAACGGCCAACTAAGAAACCCAATTTTTCCGGTGAGACTTAAGACTTTTGGAGAAGCAGTATCTCTGGCACTTGAACTAGAAAATGCTGAACCAACACCAACCAATACGATGGTGTACATTTAACATCATCAACATAAAAGGTTTAATCATAGAAAGTCACGCTATGATAATAAAAATTGGAATAAAGGTGTGCAGTACAATAATAATAAAAATACGGCACAAAATCGCAACACTCCTGATAATAGTAGGTACAACAACTGTAATGGTAATAGTAGAAGTAACAATACCAATAAGAGAATAAACGGTCAAGATAAGAATAGATATAATAACCGAAAAAACAGCAATAACTACGGCAATAAAAGACGCAGGATTAACTAATGTCGAACCAGGGAAACGCCCTAGGTTCCAGCGAGAGTATCGAGAACCTCCCGGCATAAACACTAATTTAAACCATACAATATATAAAATCTCAAATAATTGTATTGGTTAATTTGGTTAAAATTTATTGTCATAATGCTAAGAAATATCTTATATTTTTAATTGACACTGGAGCAGAGGTGTCAATTTGCGAAGAAAAAACTTGCAATAATTTGCAATATGAAATACAGGACAGCGTTAAAATAAAATTAACTGTTATAACCGAAGAAATAACCATATGTTTAGGATCACTAGAGCTACAGTTAGGAATTGGAAATAGCAGAACTAACGATATATTTCACATTGTAAACGATAATTTTCCGATAAACACAGACGAAATTATCGGTAGAGACTTAATTGTCAAGTATATGTGCAAAATTGATTATGAGACACATACAGTAATGTTCAGTATTAATGACGAAGAAAATGTTTTGCCTATGGATACAAGAAAACTGGAAAATTCTGGACAGAAACAATAGTGCCGGTAGATATAAAAATTAGTGAGGATAGCATTGTTTTAAATAAAGAAATTAAAAAAGGAGTTTTCGTGGGAAATACAATTATTCCCGCAAAACGTATTAGACATGTGAAAATTCTAAATGCCACTGACAAAGACGTCACAATAAATAATTTCAATGCGGAAATTGAACCACTAAAGGATTATAACTTTGATGATGGAAAAAACAGAAGTATGATCGAAATCGTTTTCAAAAGCTGTTAGAAGCTATGGATAACGACAAACTAGATAAATTCTCAATGAATAGCTTGCTGGAAATAATTGGAAAATTTCAGGATGTTTTCTACCTCGAAGGAGAAAAACAATCAGCAAACAAATTGTGTAAGCAGAAACTGCAGACGGTTGATAATAGCCCAGTCTATAAAAAGAATTATAGACTACCTCAGGCTCAAAACGAAGGTAAAAAAAACGAACACAAAACGAACAGGTAAAAGAGTAAGAAGCATCATTGAACCTTCTACTAGCCCATACAATTCACCACTATTGGTAGTACCGAAAAAGAGTACAAATAGTGAGGCGAAATGGCGACTAGTTGTAGATTTCCGTAAACTCAACGATAAGATCGATAAGAACGACAAGATTAGATGACGTTTTGGATAGACTAGGCAGAGCAAGATATTTTTCAACACTAGATATGACCAGTTCTTTTCATCAAATTGAGCTTGAAAAAGAATTTAGGCCATTCACAGCATTTTCCGCTAGTGACGGGCATTACCAATTTAAACGGTTACCTTTCAGATTAAAGATATCATCCAATAGTTTTCAAAGAATGCTAACAATAGCACTTTGTGGTTTAAGGTAGTAGTCCGGTGTGATGGGTTCAAAAAATCCTTTTTTTTACATTTTTTAATAGAAAAACCTTTCAAAAATATACTGTAAAATTTCTAGACCGAAATTTTCAATCTTTCCGAAGTTATAGCCACAAAAGGAGAGCGCGCCGTAGTATGTATGAAAGTAGTGGCTTCGCCAGCGGCATCTGCTCTGTCCGGTCCCTCTTATATTGTCTTTCCGACCTTTATTATTCAAAAACACGCAGGTATACTTAATAAATCAAGCAATTCCGATTGACAAAGATGAAATATAAGAATTTTGTACAGTATAACAGAAAGATTTTGAAGTAGTTCATCAGTTACCATTTTTCGCTCGACGAGTGCACATTTTTACTGGGGAAAACGTTCTGGAAATTGCTACCAATACGGCTGCCTGTATCTTCAATGAGGGTTTTCTACCTGCACTCAAAATTATGGAGGTAATGGGGGTCACAATTGGTCAAATAGCCAGGGACTACGCTGACACTGTAGACAATGCACGAGTTTTACGGGCGGAGAAAACTGCAGAAGCCAACAGTAAAGAGGCCATAAATTTACACTGGGCTCTGAAAGCCGCTGAAAATGATAATTTTGAGATAACAGAAGGATTACTCTACGCACCAGGCATAGCTGATTGATTAATGTAAGTATTATTTGTTGTCAAAACTTTGAACGTGTTTTTCTCAAAACTATGTTTTTAAAATTTCGGGGAAACACTGACTAGAAAGTATTTAACCGATTTGGCTGAAAATTTAACTTGTTATTCTAGATACATATAACTAAATACTAAACCTTTGAAACATTTATTTTTTTAATAATTTATTAATTTTTTAAACAATTTTTTAGCAAAAATAATTCGACTTTCAGTACCTTTTTTTCACAAGTCCACTATTTATTTCATTTATTTTTTTTGTATGCATGTTATTGGTTAGTTCACTAGAGTGAACTATAAACAATAATAATCTCTTAGATTTTTTTATTTCTGATGACTACGAAAGGCTGTGTGCTTCCCCGAAACCGCTCAACGTTCCTCCGAGGACTCCACGTCGAAATTTCAGCCGTCACACCGGGCAGGTAGTAGGTAGTAAGGTAGTAAGTCACGAAGCTTTTCTATATGTTGATGACATAATAGTGTTTGGATGTAGCGTTCAACATCATACTGATAATCTTTGCAAAGTTCTACAAAGATTACGACAGTTCAATTTGAAATTAAACCCTAGTAAATATCAATACTTCAAATCGTATATTTGGGACATTAAAACTGACCCATCAAATTATGATACAATCAAAAACTACCCGGTTTCCAAGATAGCAGTCGAAGTACGCAGATTTGTAGCATTCTGCAATTACTACAGGCGTTTTATTCAGTATTTTGCTCCAACCGTAAGGTGTTTGAATTCATTGTTGAAAAAGAGCACAACTTTTGTATGGACAAATGATTGTCAGGAAGCTTTCGAAGTACTGAAAAGAAAGCTGATAGAGCCGCCGATACTTCAGTATCCAAATTTTTCTAAACCCTTTATACTTACCACAGACGCATCTGACTGTGCGTCGGGAGCAGTATTATCCCAGGGAGAAATAGGTAATGACCTATCAATTTCATACGCCAGCAAATCTTTAGCAAAGCATGACATTAATAAACCTTCCCTAGGCACTGAATTCTCGAACAAGTTAATGAAAGAGGTTTGTGATCTTTTAAAAATAGAGCAAATATTTTCAAACCCTTATTATCATCAAACATTAGGTATCGTTGAACGAAATCATCGTGTATTTCATGAATACATGTATTCATTCGTGAACGATTATGAATGGGACAAATGGATTCCATACTACGCTTTTGCATACAACACGACACCGCACGCAGATACTAATTATACACCAAATGAATCAGTTTTTGGAAAACTCTCTTACTTGCCTAATGATATTGTTAAAATAATGATAAAATTTACGATTTGGATAGTTATGTTAATGAACTTAAAACCAGATTGAGAACATCTATCACGAGAGCACGTTACATAATAGATAAAGTTAAATCCAAACGAGTTACAGAACAAAAATACGTAAATTCCTTGAAAATAAGCATAGGAGATTTAATACTTGTCAAATCAGAGAATCAAAAACAACATTAACCGTTATACAAAGTCATTGATATACTAAATCCAAACGTTATAATCAATGTAGACGGAAATGATAAAAGTTTGCATAAAAATAGTCTAAAGACATATAATTTTGATTATTAAAATAATTGTATTAACCATTTTCAAACGCAATACAACGATACTTGTATATTAGATAGTTTTGATAATATATGTAAATTAAACTAAGGACATAATATAATTTTTAAGATTAAATATATTCTATGAAATATTACCAAATATAGTACAAGGATATTGTAGTAACATAACGTACACATGTACATAAAATTCATTACACGAGTACATATTTTAATTGTGATTCGACTTATTTTATAAGCATCATCAAAAAAGGGTAGAGGTGTAGTGTAAAATGATAACACCAATGCATCCACAAATATATCGACGAGTCATTCCGTTTCCAAAGTCGTAAATTTGACACTTTATAAACAGTAAATTTGAAACGAGCAATGTACTATTCAATGAACTTATACTAGAGGAAAAGCAATATACCCCTTGTAGCGTAGTAAAATCAATGAACTAAAACTAAAGGAAGAGCTATATGGCACACGTACACTGTACGTGAGCGTAGTAAAATTGAACGAAGGGGAACATGTAAGAAAAAGACAACGTTAATGAGAACAAAAGAGATGCAAGTGGCGCTTGCTGTCAACTAATGACAATTGTCAATTATTCAGGGTTCAGAGTAAAGTGTTCGTCGCGGCTTAGTTAAATTGTTTTACGCATTAATTAGTGAAGTGATATTAGTGGACTAATTAAAAACAAAACATTGTGAAGTTCAGAAAAGTGAAAAAGTATTAAAGTGGTGTCTGACAAACACGTATTGTAGAATATTTATCGTGTGAAATTAAGTTTTGTGTTGCAAGTAGCCGAAACAACTCGTCTCTTCTACGTGGGAAGTCATTTTTCAGATAAAATTTGTATTAGTTATGCCCGCGGATGTTGAAGTTTTCGTGTGCACGCGTTTTATTTTTAATTTTGTGATCATACTCGTTTATATAATAAAATGTAATCGGTTGCAGTAATATTTGTGTACGATACTCTACTATCTGTCAAAAATATAGTCAGCTGTTATGAACAGAGTGGCTTTCAGTCAGTATCGGCGGTGATTTACGAAAGTATAGGGGTAGAAATAAATTTCCTTATATATTTAGTTATTGCGTCGATAAGAAATTTAACAAATTTGTTAATTAAGTATACATACTTGTTTTTATCAAGATATATTTATTATTTCTATATTATTGTTTGTATTTATACTATTATATTTCATTTAAATAAATATTTTCCTTTAATTTATGTCTTAGATTTCCGGGAGACGAGGAGTTGCGTGAGAAGTGGATCCGTGCTACAGGCAGATCCGGTTTTCTTCCGCGGAAAAAGTTTGCGCGGATCACTTTTTAACCTACAGATGTGCTACAAATCGGAACCCGCAATCATTTAACGCCAGAATCTGTTCCTTCTCTCAATATTGTAAGAACTGAAAACATTTATTTAATTACAGGCAGCAAATATTTGGTTATTTTCAGGGAGAAAATCTTGTTGAAACTGGTACAAGTGATGAAACGGAACGGTTACCGGAAATTAGGCAGCCAGCTAAAATACTAGTTTGTGTTTTGACAGTTTAAAAATTTATACCTAGCTAACTATTTATCTAATTGGGCAATGAACTGAGGACACTGGATTCAATAGGCATGGAATATGGAGGGTTTTGTTTCAATGTCCAGGAAGGCGTTAGTATAAAGAATATTATAATCTACTTTAAATTTTACACTATCATTGCTTCCTTATTTTTTTATTTGAAGAAAATATACTAACATATTATAATTCCAGGGACAGTCTGCACCAAATGATTTCCATGCATCAAACAATGTAGATACTGTTTGTGAAACGCAGTATAATGTAAGCATTCAATTATTGATATGAATTTTAAAAGCCGTTCGAAAACATTTTTGTCACAAAAGGTATTATTACCTTTTTTAGGAAGACGCAGAATTTGGTGCGGAAAACACAGATGCGGCTCTGCTATTTTCAAATGACAAACTAACACCAAATGTAAGTTTGTTTTTTTTATTTCATATGATCAATATCGTATTTAATGGTTCGCTATATTTGAGAGAAATAGAACATTCTGCAACATTTTTTTATACATGACTATAAAAATAGACTCGTATTGTTGTTATGTATAAAAAGTTTTGCAGAGTGCTATGTTTATTTCAAATATAACGTACGATTAAAATCTTTTATCATCCCCATCAACATATAAATATATTGATTCGTATGTCTTATATATCATATTTGTTAAAAAGAAAGTATGTACTATAATATCCTATTGTAAAAGAGAACTCGTAAGTGTACATTTCATTAATACATTTGAATAATATTGGCAAACA
The DNA here is from genome assembly GCA_954870665.1 of Stratiomys singularior. Classification (NCBI taxonomy): domain Eukaryota; kingdom Metazoa; phylum Arthropoda; class Insecta; order Diptera; family Stratiomyidae; genus Stratiomys; species Stratiomys singularior. The sequence continues at coordinate 81,968,548 of OX940878.1, read as the reverse complement.
CCAAATCAATAATGCGTAACTGCCATCAAATGCACACGTGTAACAAAGTACATATAATATTTTGACTTGAAGTAATATTCTTCATTTGTTTACAACTTGTATTTATTTCATTTGAAATAAAATTGAATAAACTCCAGTAATTTGGGGTAAAGTTAATCAAGCATCATTGTTGTTCATTTTAAAGTTCCTTTTAATTTAAAAGATGAAATAGTGGCAATTAGCAGTTGAAAATTTTTAAATGCATTAACTCTTTCATTTATCTTAACATCCTTTCGAATCATAACTTCTTCAAGATATCATGTGAAGCTGTTTTTAAAGTACGACTTAACTGAATTTCAGACCAATAGTTCTAACATTTTGAATTCAACCAAATGGCCCACCAAGAGTAATACCAAATCGAAAGTAGTTTAGTTTAAGTAGAAAGTTTTTAGTTTCTTCATGTTTAAAGTTTTAAGGTAAATTTTGATGAAATAATTTATATTATTAATTTTATATGCTTTCTGTGCTTATCCATCTGTTTAGAAACGTACCCTCATCGTACTAACTCAACCTTGTAGGTTTGTTGCGGAGTTTTTAAAATTAAAGTGTTTAATAATTTAAATAATTAATTATAAATTTACTAGGAAAATATTGTTATTTCCGATAAAATATTATTGCGGCAACATTACATGAATATGATTATTTTTCAAGGAATGTAAAAGATACAATATATAATTAATTAAACAATTTCAAACTGACCAAGAAAAACCCTAAGGGTGTACAAAATGCGCATGGGGACCTTGCAAGTTGGCATTTTATTGATAGGCAGTAATATCTCATAGTGTTACTACCGAATAATATGTTTACATACTTCTAGCACCTACCTCCACGTGGTGGTCCCTGGAAACATGGAAAATATTTTCAGTATTTTCTGTGGCAGAAGGTGCTAATAACTTTGTGACATATCACTCGCAATTGCCTCATTCTGTACTTCTATGATGTGATTGAGTTTACGCATTGGTGTATGTATATATTTCATACCTCGGTAATTATACTTAATAAATATCATACATGCACATATATACTCGTTTGCGCCCATAGTATTTATGAAATATATAGTTTCTTGCATTTATATACACGTTTGTAATAAAATATAAGCTATTTTCCTGCTATTATGCATAGAAATACACATGACAATTATAATATGTAATAACACATACATATATATATATATATATATATATATACATATTGAGTTTATATACATACATACACACCTATATATGTGGTGTTCGTTCTGAAATGTTTTTCAGAGCTCCTTTTTAATTATTCATTTGATTTATATTTACAATTAACATTTAAAATTTAATATTTAATTGTAATAAGTCATTAATTAATCGAGGTCTCAATTCCTACTAACTTTTTTTAATCATTTTCAATTCACATTAAAAACTATTTTTTAAATAGGTTACTCCTTTAAAGTTTTTAATAATGATAAGTGATTTTCGATATTAATGCTCCTTTCAAAATCCGACCTAAAAGTGCTTTCGAAATTGGCGCTCCGTACCAAATCGCGCATAAAAAATGAGTTCTGAAAAACATTCCAAAACGAATACCACACACTCCCCCACCAGCAAGTCATCAGACTGCGTAAAAAGACTTGGTCTCTACGGCTCGAATCTCACGCGTCGATTTTTGGTTGAATTATTATTAATTCCAGAAAATTTATTTAGTTCTGATGAAAAATTGATAACAAAAGCAGGTTTTATTCCGTCCACAAATACCTTAATTAATTTATTCCTTACGTTTACTGTAAAAATTTTGTCAGTGCGGTGAACTACTTGGTAGGGACCGCTATATGGTTGAGAGAGAGAGAATTTTGAATTGGTGGTTTTTTAAGAAAAACATGAGAACATGTCTTGAGATCTTTGAATATAAACACTTTATGTTTTGAGTTGTTGGAGGGTTCTACAGGTTTCATATGGTTAATGAAATGTTGCAGTTTCCTAACTAACTCATGCTCTGACGTTATGGTAGATTTGGATTCGTTGAGGAATTCTCCCGGCACGCGAATGTTTTCGCCATATAACATCATTGCTAGTGAGAATTCATTTTGGTCAGAGAGCGTAGTTCGGAGTCCTAGAAGAATGAAAGGTAATGCTTCATACCAGGAATGTGATTCCTGACAGAGTAGAGCTTCTGTAAGTGTTCTGTGCCATCTTTCCAGCAGACCGTTTGTTTGAGGATGATAAGGAGAAGATCTTTTACGTTTAAACTCCAGTCGGGTTGCTAATTCCTTGAAGAGTTTTGATTCGAACTGAGCTCCTTGGTCTGTGATAATTGTCTTTGGAATGCCGAATCGGGCTACCTAATTATTTATGAAGGCGTGTGCCACTGACTGTGTAGTAGAATCTATCATAGGAATGGCTTCCGTCCATTTTGACATGCGATCAATAATGGTCAGACAATATTTATAACTTTCACATGGAGTAAATGGACCAATAATATCCAAGTGAACAGTTTCAAAACGTTCGGAAGGAAGCTCAAAATTGAAAGAGAGGTGAAGAAACGTGTCTTGTGATTTTTGATCTCTGACAATTTAAACACGCTTTTACTCTATTTTTAATGTCGGCTTTCATTTTAGTCCATATAAATTTGCTAGTGAGTAACTTAGTAGAGGCTTTAATGCCTGGATGATGAAGACTGTGAATTGTTTCAAAGACCTGTTGCCTAAATTGATGAGGTATAAAAGGTCTATTTGAATTTTGTTTAGTGTCACAAAAAATTTCAACATTCGTATCGGCAATTTTAATTTTCTTAAAGCAAAACGACGGGTTATTTATCAAAGAAATTAATTTTGGGTCATTTTGTTGTGCTCGCGCAATTTCTTGGAAATCAATAGAAGGAGGCAAATTGATCACTTCTATCCGTGATAGGGTATCTGCGACCAAATTGTGAGATCCTGATGTATGACGTATATTAGTGGAGAATTGCGCGATGTAGTTAAGATGCCTTGTTTGTATGGGAGAAGCTTTCTCCGGATTTTGTTGAAAAGCATAAACTAAAGGTTTGTGGTCGGTAAAAATAACAAATGGACGACCCTCTAGTAGGTGTCTGAAATGCCTAATAGAGTAGTAGATTGCCAAAAGTTCTCTATCATAGGTGCTGTAGCGCGCTTGTGACGGTGACAACTTGGTTGAGAAAAAACCAAGAGGTTGCCATGACCCTTCGAACTGCTGTTGAACAACACCTCCAATGGCAAAGTTGGATGCATCTACTGCAAGTGATAATTGAGCATTTGCAGAAGGAAAATGAAGCGGTGTTGATTGAGACAACTGTTGTTTAGATTGTTCAAACGCGTCTTCCGCAACACTATCCCAGTTTATTTTTTGGTTACCATCTTTTTTGCTTCCAACAAGAAATTTATTTAAATGACGATGTATTTCAGCAGCGTTTGGAATGAAGCGTCGATAGAAATTAATCATTCCTAAATATCGTCTTAATTGTTTAATGGTGTCGGGTTTTTTAAAATGTTGAATTAAGTTTACTCGATCCGGACATGGCTTGATTCCTTCCTTACTGATCCAGTTTCCTAAAAACTTTATTTCTTCTTTCAGGAATGAACACTTCTCCAAGTTGATTATGAGACCATATTCACTCAATTTATTGAAAAGTAACTCTAAATGACTTAGATGTTCGTGATCATCTTTTGATGCTACTAAAATATCGTCTAAGTAGCCGAAACAAAAAGGAAAATCTCTAAGAATTGAGTGAATAAACCTTTGGAAGGTCTGCGCAGCATTGCACAATCCAAACGTCATTCTTGTGAACTCGAAAAGGCCAAATGGAGTACATATTGCAGTTTTTTCAATGTCAGATGGTTCAACTGGAATTTGATGATAAGCTTTAACCAAATCTAAAGTTGAAAATACACGACAACCAAATAAATTGTTTGCGAAATCCTGAATGTGTGGTAGCGGATAGTTATCTGGGACTGTTATACAGTTTAAACGTCTGTAATCACCACATGGTCTCCATTCACCACTTTTTTTCTTAACCAGATGAAGAGGAGAGGACCATGGACTTTTTGAAGGACGACATATGCCAAGAGTCAGCATTTTATCAAAGTCTTTTTTGGCATCTGATAACCTATCACCGCTTAGACGTCTGACCTTTGATGAAATAGGATGACCTGAAGTTATAATTTGATGAGTGACTGAGTGTTTAATTGGTTTCAAAGAACCATCATCAACGATAATGTTTTTATAAGCTTTCAATAAAAGTTCTAATCTAGATTTATTGATTGAGTTAATTAAAATAGCCAAAGATTCGGAATTGGAGTTTGAAATTCTTGCTTTACAAGAAATTTTAGATAGTGGATCTATTAGAAGTTTTCGTTTAATATCTATGATTAAACCATAATGTTTGAAGAAATCTGCACCAATAATTGGATTGACTACGTCGGCAATAATAAAATTCCATTGAAAATTGCGTCTTAAATTGAAACCAAGTACTAATGCCTTAAACCCGTAAGTTTTAATTTTGGTGACATTAGCTGCTGTAAGATAAAAATTACAGTCTTGAGTGGCCAATTTATTTTTAGTAGGAATAACCAAGACTTCTGAGCCTGTGTCAATTAAAAACGTTAATTTAGACAGGGGATCGAAAATGTCTAGACGACTATTTCGGCTTCCTTTACCCACGGTCGTCTGCATGGGTATGCCCATTAGTTTAAAGATGGTTCGTCCACAAATTTGCATGGTTTAATACACTTGTGAGCTTTAGTGCCATATCTTCTATGTTAAAAACAAATTTCCATTTCTCTATTTTATGAGGAAGTTCTGTTGTTGAAATGCTTATTATACCTATTATTTCTGCTAGAGCTTCTGGATCTATTAATGTTTCGAATTTCAGATTTAAGTGACTGAGCTTCGATAGACAATTTGGTCACTAGTTGAGACAGTTCTTTAGCTAAGTCCGTATTTGAATGATTGCTAGCGTACATTGAAGCGGGATTATTCATGTTTGAAGATGACGTATGAGCTGAAGACATAGAATAGACCGAACTTGCGCTTGGAATTTCATTAATTCGATCAGCGCAAGTTGCCATTTCGTCTAATGAACCAGTATAACATGCTAAAACTGCTTGCATATGATGAGGCAGTCTTTGCAGCCATAGAGTTCTAATAATCGAATCGTTCAACCTTCCTTCATTCTTAGTACGCATATCGCGTAACAACTGTGAAGGTTGATTATCACCTAATGAAAGTTCCGTTAAAACTTGCTTCATTTTTTCGCTCTCAGATATAGAAAGTCTATCAATTAGAGCTCTTTTGAAACTACTATATGGATTAGAAAGGGGAGGGGATGTAATAAGATCGCTAAGAAGTCTGGAAATGTCTTGATCTAATGCAGTTAATAAATGGCTGAACCTAGTTTGTTCAGTAGTTATCCCGGCACGTTGCAATTGAGCCTCGAACTGAAGAAACCATGCCTCTGGAAATTGTTTCCAGAAAGGACAAAGTTTAATAGAAACCGCGTTAATATTATGTAGCGCATTCTCATCTGAAAGCGCTACATCCCGAAGGTCTGCTGATGTGGCTGGTGTACCGTTACCATTTCCCATGCCCGCGGTGGCCAGAGCGTCGCGGTAAACGTCGTCGTTCGACATAATAACTTCGTGAGAATTTAATTTTTATATTAAGAAGTTTAAATTTTCAATCCAAAAATTGAGAAAGGAACATCAATAGGAAAATTTGGTGATTTGTTAAAATTTGTAAAATTTATGAAATTGTTTTAAATGAATAACCTTTACAGATTTAAAATTATTTTGAAACTTATTAATATTTATTTTAAATCATAAAAAAAATAACGGTCCACCAATTAATGGGGTTCCGTAAAAATACCTAATTTGTTTTGATAGATGATGAATTGATTGACGACGACTCACCAGGTATAGCCAGGTCGTTTAAATCGTCTTTATTGATTGAACAGATTGTGTTGACGGTGTTTCCAAACTTTCGTTTGTGTAATCACTAGTTTCAACTTCTACATCAGTTTTCTTAGTTGCGTTCGAATAATGCGTTTGACTTGATGAGCTTCATTCAAAAGGATCGTTCGTTGCTCGTATGCCAATAATCGGAGACGGTGATTATCGAAAATCAAAATAGTTGTAGAATAGGGCCGTTCTTCCCGAACGTATGTTGTTCGTCATTCCAATAGAATATATACATAGCCGGAATAAAGGCTATGATATACTGAAGATATTGCTGCTGTAATAAACATTTTTCGGCAAACAGCGTTCGAACATTCTATTAATCATCTAAGGCTATTTACAAAGAATAATCCAGCGAAAGGATTGTTGCGATTAATATTCATGGGTGCTTGCAATATATCTTTGGTTGAGTTGCTGTAGTGAAGTTGTTGCTGTAGCTGCTCAGGTTTGTTTAGAAGAAGCAAAATCCAGTTTAGAAGTGGTTCGAAGGAGAACTTATCCGAACCGATCGTCGCTCAGTCGGGGTCACCAGTTTAGTGATTACAATCTATATTTACAATTTGATTGCTCCGAATTATTTATTTGATTTATATTTACAATCAACATTTAAAATTTAATATTTAATTGTAATAAGTTATTAATTAATCGAGGTCTCAATTCCTACTAACTTTTTTTTAATCATTTTCAATTCACATTAAAAACTATTTTTTCAATAGGTTACTCCTTTAAAGTTTTTAATAACGATAAGTGATTTTCGATATTTATGCTCCTTTCAAAATCCGACCTAAAAGTGCTTTCGAAATTGACGTTCTGCGCATAAAAAATGAGCTGTGAAAAACATTTCAAAACGAACACCA